>JADBJO010033999.1:0-10000 GCA_016801955.1 Conus betulinus
CGGTCGATTTTTTTTTCGGTTGCGTCAGATCTTTAGTCCTATCGCCATGATGAAACCAAGAGTCTTCTCGAGGCCTTGACGGCTGCCCCCAAAACTGCATCTGCAGTTTTCTGCAGTTTTTTATGCCTGCGAGCGAGGAGGGTGGACAGCACAATACTTGCAGCGTGGGATTTTTTATTTTTTTAATCTTGTGACTCTGCCTGCACACATCCTTGCATTTTTCGGAGAGGATGCTCTGTAAAATACTGCTAAAACAGCCGATTGATGTTCGATAGGTCGCCCAGTGAGTAAATCTTTTCCTGTTTGACATGCTAGAAAACAGTTCAAAGATATTGTCACTTGTCACAGCGATTGGACGCAGGTCTTGCCAGCCCAATGTTTATGAGACAGCTCAGAGAGAGAGAGAGAGAGAGAGAGAGAGAGAGAGAGAGAGAACGAAGAAACGAACGAACGCGGTTTACTGCTAATAAGCTTAATAAGTTAAGCCCACTTAGTAAATAGGCGCGGACGTACAAAGACAAAACGCGAGTCGATTCCATTGACACTGAAACCACAGCTATGCATTTTTTTTTCATTTTTACATGACCAAAAAGAACGTGAACCAGAAAACGTCACTGGTATGCGTTCACTGTCATTTCAGTAGGTGGCCGTCACCCAGGTAGAGCTCGATCAATCCGTGGAGAGCGTGCAGCCGCCGTAGAGCATGTGCTTGCCTCTCTGCACGTTCTGTGTTGCGGGTGCGTCTTCCTTTCCGAAGATTGGCCGATTTGACACATTCCTCCTATGGCGTATGTTTCTTTCTTCCTGCTTCACGAGTCAGAACAAAGCAATCGTTCTCCGAGTGCGGATCGCAGGAATATTCCAAAACAATATCATCAGATTCACATAGCAGAACACCGTTACTATCTCTTCGATGAAGCACAACTTTCTGGAACTCTTTATTTCTGCGCGGATCATGCAACCGTCCCTGCACTTGTCGATCAATCAGAGTAGCAACACAATGTGAGAGAGAGACAGACAGACAGACAGACAGAGAGAAAGAAAGTTGGTTTTGTGAGAGAAAGAAAACGGAAATAGAAACTTAGAGCGTTAGATTGTTTACGCAATTTTTTCACTAGTAGCGTCCGGGGACTGTCCTAGACCATCTTGGAAACAGAACCATTGACAACACCTGTTAAACAGAACCATTCACAGTAGCTGTTAAACTGAGCCATTGACAATGCCTGTTAAACAGAACCATTCACAGTACCTGTTAAACAGAACCATTGACATACCTGTTAAACAGAATCATTCACAGTACCTGTTAAACAGAACCATTGACAGTACCTGTTTAACAGAACCATTCACAATACCTGTTAAACAGAACCATTGACAGTACCTGTTAAACAGAACCATTCACAGTACCTGTTAAACAGAACCATTGACAATACCTGTTAAACAGAACCATTGACAATACCTGTTAAACAGAACCATTCACATCATCTGTTCAGAAGCCTTTCGTTCTCTGATTCAGACTCATCGGTAGGGCACGGCTGGTTGTGTCAGTCTCCCTTGGCATCAAATGAGCAGAATATATCACAGGCTATCATTCTGTAGTATTCTCCCCACCAACAGCTTTTGGAAGATAGAATCCAATGTCACCCCAAAGCAGCAAGTGATGGGTAGAAAACATGGCAAAAATCAAACATTGTAAGGAAATTATTTGCACAGAAACTAAAACCATAATATGAAAAGTGTGTACAGGTGAGAGGAAATCTTTGAGCTTATGCTTGAGGATCCATTTAATGCAGGAAGGTCAAGGATGTCAACAGTCGGAGTGGTCAGCTCTACTGTTTAACAGGCCCGAGGATTGTCAATCGCATCAATACAGACAATAGCAGAACAGCGTTTATTGGATCTCCTAAGAGAACAGTTCCCCACTGATTGGTCAAGCAATGATATGTTGAACAAATAAGCAGTGGGGGAAACAAGTGTAGCGAACAATTCCTCCGTCACTGAAATAATGACTAAGTAGAATTAAAAAAAAAAAGAAGAAGAAAGATGGATAGGTGGGGGATGGGGGGTGTGGGGGTGTGTCATGATATAAGAAATCAAGACTGAATTTCTGCTAACATACGACTTCACTTGTTTGATTCACCATGAATTATAATTCATCTTACCTGATCTAGCTGCATTTGACATGACATAGCTATATCCTCACAAGATGGATAACTGTTGGAGTGAGGTATGGCTGTCTACTGCCTCCCGCTCTTTTCAAAATTTACCTGGGGAGAAGTGTGACTGACGCTCGGGGTTGGGGGGGGGGGGGGGGGGGGGGGGGGGGGACATCAAGGCTCAGTAAGTATTCGTGGCAGGATAGTAACAAACCTATGTTTTGCCGATGACATTCGACGGGCTAGCAGGAGAAGAGCAGGAACTAGCCAACCTAGCAGAGCACCTCGACAAACGTTCTGCAGCATTCAGCAGGGAGATCAGCGCCGAACAGACAAACGTTACGACCAACAACACCGACAGCATCAGCGCTAGCATCGCTATCAAGGGAGAAACACTAGAGACAGTTCAGAACATCAGGCACCTTGGGGCAATGGCATCAGGTGAGGGATCAAAACCTTAAGCGCTCTCCAGCAAATTGAATACGCTGATTTCAACTTGTCCATCTCTCTGTCTATCTGTCAGTCTCTCTCTCTCTCTCTCTCTCTCTCTCTCTCTCTCTCTCTCTCTCTCTCTCTCTCTCTCTCTCTCTCTCTCTCTCTCTCTCTCTCTCTCTCTTCACCCTCTTTTCTATTTGTTTATATATTATTTACTTATTATTATATATATTCATATATATATATATATCTATCTATTCATATATTTACTTATTCATGTCTTTATTGGTTTATTTATTTACCAATTTGATTCTTTTTTTTTTTTTTTCTTTTTATATTGATCAATTCACAGCTCTTATTATTTTTTGTAATGCTGCTACATTTGGACAACACGTTTCAAGAGACCTCTCCCAGAGACTGATGATGTCACATTAGAAAATTGGCGGGGAAACTCCTACAGCGTTGTCACAAGAAACACGTGCTTATTGATTGAGGGTAATTCATCTAATTTCTTGCCTTGTTTTCATATACTTCCTGTACCCTTTTAGCAGATTACAAAAACCTGTTTTGGCAACATATCCTTATGTGCACGCCAGCATGCAGGCTTCTCTTATTGGCGCAGTCTACAGTGAAAGGTAAGTGCCAGGCCGCCAGAGGGTAGGCTGACAGAGGAGTCACAGCACAGATTGCTTTATATAGTGTTCAGACATGCTTGTTTGGATGCAGTATGTGGAACACAATGTATCGGCTCGACAATACCATAATTGATAGTGCTGCTGCTGCTGCTACTACTACTACTACTACTACTACTACTACTACTACTACTACTACTACTACTGATAATAATAATAACAATGATGGTGATGATGATGATGACGACGACGACAACGACAACGATGACGACAATGTTAATGATGATGATGTTGAGGAGGATGAGGAGGATGAGGATGATGATGATGATGATGATGATGATGATGACATTAGAAGTGGCAGCAGCAGCAGCATTAATAGTAGTGGTAGTGGTAGTAGTAGTAGTAGTAGTAGTAGTAGTAGTAGTAGTAGTAGTAGTAGTAGTAGTGGTCGTAGTAGAAGTAGTAGAAGCAGCAGCAGCAGCAGTAGTAGTACTAGTAGTAGTAGTAGCAGATGTAGTTGTGTTTTTTGTTCGATAACTGGTATGCTCAGGTGTTGTAGCAGGTGGATAGAGATGGCTGTTTCTATGAGTCATGAAGAAGTGTACAATTTATCCAACAACATGCAGCTCATGAATATTTTCTAATAATGATTGCTGGCGATCTGAACTTTCACTTTGACTCCCTGTCCTGTCCCCATGTCAAACGGCTAAAGACCCTCTTCAGTGACCACTGCCTCCAACAGCTTGTTGATCAGCCAACCCATCGGTGCGGTCACATTTTGGACTGGTGCAGAGTGCCTGAAAACTCCACTGTTGTGTCCAGCTGTGCTGTGCTCGCCATCCCCTCTCTGACCATGAGGAGGCCATCATAGGAGCCCTTGCCATGGAGAAGCCCCAGAGAAAACAGCGCATGGTGCAGCCAGGACCTGAAGCGGATCGATCCTAAAGCGTTCCAGGCAGACGTACGGCATCTGGTGGCCTGTGATCTGAGGGACTGCCCGGACCACCAGCTTGCCGACCACTACAACGTGGGTCTCCGCCGCATTCTGGACCTACACGCCCCTCTGGTCACAGGATGGTGACTGACCGCCCCTCAGCGCCGTGGAGAGAAACAACAGTGTCAGGGACGCGAAGAAAGATGTGCGTCAGGTGGAGCGCAGATGGAGGTCAACTGGTTTGACTGTCCATCAAGAAGAGTACAAAAGAAAACTGAACTTTTACTCTACGTTTACTAAGAACGTCCGAGTAAAATACTATAGTGGCCTTATTGCCGATTGTACCTCCTCAAAAACAGTTGTATGCAGTGGCTGGTCAGCTCTTGGGCACAGTGCAAGTTTCCCCCCTCCCAAGCAACCTTGACCCATGCCAATTTCCAGAAACGTTTTTTTTTTTTCTCGCTTTTTTTATGAGAAAAGTGTCCAAAATAAGGCATGATTTGGATGTCAAAATGCTGGCCCACCAAACTTCAAAATATTTAACGGCCCTAAGCTTAGCCGTTTTGACACAGTGTCTGAATCGTTCGTCTCAAACTTATTTCCAAGTCTGCTACAAAGTGCTGTGTTCTTGACCCAATCCCCACCAACCTCACCAACAGAATCTTGCCGATCTTGTCCCAGTTCTCACGAGAATTATAAATGCTTCTCTGGCCACTGGCTCTGTTCCTGGATGTTTTAAACATGCTCTGGTAGTTCCCTTTTTTGAAAAAAAAAATGGCCTATGTCCCGATGAACTTAAAAACTTTCAGACCTGTTTCACACCTTCCTTTTTCTCTCCAAACTCCTGGAAAAGGTTGTCTTTATGCAACTTGAACGCCATCTGTCCCAGCACAATCTGTATGATACAAACCAGTCTGCATACAGACAGAATCACAGTACTGAAAAAGCGTTGCTTTTGTGTGACTGACAGTCTCCTTCGGTCCGCTGACAACAAAAAAGCATCGCTCCTGACTTTGCTAGATCTCAGTGCCGCATTTGACACTATCGACATTTGACACACATTATTCTTTTAAAAAGACTGTCCGTGTCGTTCGGTATCACAGACATTGCACTAGAATGGGTTTTCGGTCATACCTGACTGGCAGAACACAATCTGTGTCTGTTGGTGGCAAGCTCTCTTCTCTCCCCTTCCCCTGGACTTTGGTGTGCCCCAAGGCTCCGTTTTGGGTCCCCCTTCTCTTCTCTCTGTATATTCAACCTCTATCTATGGTCATTGAGGAACACGGGATCCCTCATCAAAAATTTGCCGATGACACCCAGCTGCACGACGCTGCTGAGCCCTGCTGCATTCCATCTTTTGGTATCGGAATTTGAACTGTGTTTCCAATCTGTTAAATCGTGGATGCTTAAAAATAAGCTCAAGCTAAATGATGAAAAAAACTGAGGCTCTGTTGGCAGCACCTCGTTCTGTTTTGGATCGCATTTCTGAAAAATCTATTCAAGCTGGAACCAACAAAATTCCCTTGAAGACAGTGTGAGGGATCTGGGTGTCCATTTGGATAGTACGCTGTCCATGAATGTCCAGATCGGTCACCTGTGTCGTTCAGCCTATTTGGCTTTGAGAAAGATCGCGTCAATTCGCTCATATCTTACACAGAAAGGGACTGCCCAACTTATCTGTTCCCTCATCATGTCAAACTCGATTACTGTAACAGCATTCTTGCTGGTCTTCCCACTGTCGATATAAACCGACTTCAACGTATACAAAAACAACGCAGCCAGACTTGTTTTCCAAAAGTTCAAAAGAACCCACACTACACCTCTATTAGTTAGACTACATTGGCTTCCCATTCATGCGCGCATTCAGTATAAACTCGCAACACTTGCCTTCCGACACTTTTGATGAAACATTGCCTGCTTATCTTTCCAACACACTTGTCACTTATCAACCCTCTCGCACTCTCCGCTCTAGCAGTGATAAACTTCTCAAGCTTCCCCGCATGAAACTGAAATCCTTTGGCCAACGTTCTTCAGTTCAGTTATCCCCCCCCCCCCCCCCCCCCCCCCCCCCCCCTTGTCTGGAACTCCCTCCCCTCCCAGCTCCGCTCTTCACAGAATCTCTCTGCCTTCAAATCTGGTCTCAAAAAACGCATCTCTTTCAGAAGTCCTTTTGTCTTTCTTCATAGCTTACGACTTAAATGCGTTTCCCATGCATTCTCCATCCCTTCACCTCTCGCTTCCGCGCTTCCTGCCTGAATGCTTATGTGCTTTTTTGTGTGTGTGCGTTGTGTGTGTGCGTTTACGTGTGTGTGGGTTGTGTGTGTGCGTTTACGCGCGTGGGTTTTTGTTGCTTCGTGTTGAGTCTGCCCTGTGTGTGTGTGTGTGTGTGTGTGTGGGGTGTGCTCCTTTCTGCATGCTCCCTTCTGCATGTTTTTAAATTACCCCGTGCAGTGTTCACGAAAATGGAGGCGGGTAGGTGGGTGAGGGGGGGTGGGTGTGGGGATGGGGGTGGTTCTTTTCTTCTATTCCCAATTCTTGTCGAGCGTTGTTCATAAAATGTCATGTGTGTGTGGTGTGTGGGGGATGGGGGGGGGGGGGGGGGGGGAGGTGGGGGAGGGGGGTGTGTGTGAGGTGGGGGGGGGGGGGGGGGATGTGGCTTATGCATCTGTTTTAGTGCTTGCTTTGTGACCTTTCGTTTTGATGCCTTTTTCTCAATATTGTGTAATGTTTATGGAAACTTTTATTTTTCCTGTATTGTGAAGCGCTCTGAGGATGTCTTTTTCTCTCATCGAAGAGCGCTGTCTGTCGTTAGAAAAAAAAAAAAAAAAGAAAAAAAAAAGAAAAAAAAAATTAAATTGAGCACAAACAAAATAATTTTTAAAGCGGTAGGTCATGAACGAAACTTGTTTTAATTATGTTCAGACAGTTTATTTCTCCCCCCCCCCCCCCCCCCAAAAAAAAAAAAAAAAAAACTGAAATAAATAATAAATAAATAAATAAATAAAAAAAATAAAAAAGTAAGTATCCTCCCGTCGGAGCAGGGGATATGCACGGTTCTGTTTGAAGATGGGTTACAATGGTTTCCACATGCTTCTAGTGAAGGATTTGATAGTTATGATATATATTTGCCTGAGTTTTCATTCTCATTTTCTCCCCCCCCCCCCCCCCCCCCCCCCCCCCCCCCCCCCCCCCCCCCCACACACACACACACACACACGCACACACATGCACGCCCCGTCCTTTTCTTTTGAATCTTTACCAAGTCATTAATGTAAAGGCAGAGAAATTGTTAGCCTGCGCTTGCCCCCACCCCACACCCCCACACCCCCACCCCCACCACTAAATTGTCCAACATCCTTCCTCCTGTTGCTTGAAAGATCTGTGGGAATTCTAACTGCACTGAAGAAGCGCCCTCTTAAAGAAAAAGGCAGGCAGGAACAGACAGGCGGCTAGCATGGGCAAACAGCATTTTACAGACAAAGCAGTGAGGCTTATCAGAAACGTTGTAACGTAAACCTGGCTCTGTTTTAGTTACTGCTCTATCTTCACTTCGCTAGCACCGGGAATTTCGTTCTGTGGGCAAACCGTGCAGTGTCGTGTAATCAAGCCGAGAAGTAATTAGTGACTGGACAAACACTGCCTGTGCCATCAGTTGAACTTTTCTTGCTTTCCCTCCCCCCCCCCCCCCCCCCCCTCCGCCACTCTGCCCTCCACCCCATTCTTTCTATATTTTTTTTCTTCGTTTCGTTCTTTCTTTTCTTTTCTTGCTTTCTTTCTTTTATTTCTTCTTTTATGTTTTTGTTTTTTTTTTCTCTTTTGGTCTTTCTTTCTGTCTTTGGTCTCTTTTCTCCTCTCTTTTGTTCGCTTGTTTCTTTCTTTCTTTTCTTTTCTTTCTTGTTTGCTCTTTTCTTTCTTTTCTTTTCTTTCTTTCTTTCCTTCATTTCTTTCTTTCTTCCTTCCTTTCTTTCTTTTCTATTCTTCCGTTTCTTTAAAACTATCGTTAATTCTTTCGTTTCGTGTTTTCTTTCTTTCTTTCTTTCTTTCTTTCTTTCTTTCTTCTTATTCTTTTGTTTACTTTCTTTACTTTCTTTCTTTCTTTCTTTCTTAATTCCTTTCCTCTTGTGTCTTCCATTCTTTTATTTATTCGCATATGTTTTATGTACGTGTCCTTTAATGCTGTGGATGATAATCTCAAGAATATGACCAAGAATCAAAGACAACTAAGATAGATAGACAGACGGAAAGACTGACCGACAAATCGACAGATAAATAACTGGAGGGAGAAAGTGTGTGTGTGTGTGTGTGTGTGTGTGTGTGTGTGTGTGTGTGTGTGTGTGTGTGTGTGTGTGTTGTGTGTGTGTGTGTGTGTGAGAGAGAGAGATGAGAGAGAGGAGAGAGAGAGAGAGAGATGGGCAAGTAGGTAGGTAGATAGACAGACAGTCAGACAGACAGAGATATAGATCGGTAGATATAGACCGACCGACCGACAGACAGACCAACCGACAGATAGACAGACAGACAGACAGATAGATAGATAGATAGACAGACAGACAGACACACAGATAGATGCACGGACAGACAGTCAGATAGATGCGTAGACAGTCAGACAGATAGATAGAGAGACAGAGATAGATACGTAGGTAGATAGGTAGATAGATAGACAGATGCACGGAACAGAGGAGAGAGAGGAGAGAGAGAGAGAGAGAGAGAGAGAGAGAGAGAGAGAGAGAGAGAGAGAGAGAGAGAGAGAGAGAGAGAGAGATGCCAGCACTCAGAGGAAGTCCCAGGTTCAAAACAACGCGCATCGTTACACGAGTTTGAAGGTGTCACTGGTTTAAATCGGGAAGAGTAAAAAAACAAAAGCAGCAAAACAAAACCGGGTCCACATGTCTACACATCTTTCACCCCACCTTTTGAAATAACGTGTACACACACGTGTGTGTGTGTGTGTGTGTGTGTGTGTGTGTGTGTGTGTGTGTGTGTGTGTGTGTGTGTGTGTGTGTGTGTGTGTGCGCGCGCGCGCGTGCTCGCTTGCGTGCGAACGCGCGTGCTTTTAGCATGTGCTCGCGCGTGCGAGGCGTTATGCAGATGTGTGTCCCAGCATGTCAGTGTATTCGTGTGGCTGTTTCTGTCATTCTTCCTTCCAATCTGTCCGCATCCGCTCCCTCCCTTCTTCTCTCTCCTCTTCTTTCATTCTCCGTTCTAATGTCCTCATGTTCATGGTTTTTCCTGATCGCTGCCATTCAAAGCCAGTGAAAACACGCTCCGGACTGCTAATTTGAAGAGCCATTCCTTGCTTCCCCATCGCTATATAAATCTCCTGTCTTTCCATCAACAAATAAACAAGCAGAGTGTAGCTGCCTAACAAGTCGTGCTTATATTTGTAATCGTTTGGCTTAGGTTTCGGCAGTAGAACTGCTCCCACAGTGGAAGCACCCACATAAATTCTTTTTTTTTCTTTCTTTCGTTCTTTTTTTCTTGCACATACCCTGATTGTTTCCCCTTTCTACCCAACTCTATCCGCCATATTTCCTCATCTTATCCTTCACCCATTTTCGCATTTTCCATAGACTGAAAACACACGAGAGAGAGGAGAGAGAGAGAGAGAGAGAGAGAGAGAGAGAGAGAGAGAGAGAGAGGGAGGAGAGAGAGAGAGAGTGGAGAGAGAGAGAGAGAGAGCGAGAGGAGAGAGAGGAGAGAGAGAGAGGAGGAGGAGAGAGAGAGGAGAGAGAGAGAGAGAGAGAGAGGAAGGAGAGGAGAGAGAGAGAGAGAGAAGAGGGAGAGAGGAGAGAGAGAGAGGAGAGATGAGAGAGAGAGAGAGAGGAGAGAGCCGCAGGGACAGATAT
>JADBJO010034000.1:0-13981 GCA_016801955.1 Conus betulinus
TCCTCAAGCATAGCTCAAAGATTGTCCCTTACATTTTATACTGTTTGCGTAATAATTTTTCTAGTTTTCAACAACTTTTTTTTTTCCTCTCCATACTTTCGTTTTGTTTAATACTTCTTACCTTTCACTGGCTGGCTGCTTTGGGGGGTGCTGTTGGATTCTTTTTTGAACCCTTGGTGGCTCAATTTCAAATCTTTGCCAAGTTCATTATAATAATGATGGAAGAATTGTTAACCTGCACTTTGTTTTCCCCCCCCTTTTCCCCCCCACTACTTAATTCTTCAGCAGTATATATATATATATATATATATATATATATATCATATATATATATATATATATAACTCAAATATATATCAAACTCCCCCCTCTTAGCATTATTATTCAATCCACCTTAACCACAACCCGTCAGTCATATACCACACCACCCCCCTAACTAACCACACAACCCTATCGCCTCACGTCCTCGCTTCACGCCCCCCCCTTCACGCAACCCCGCCCCCCCCCCCCCCACCCCTTTAGGCAATTCCTCTCCCATAATCCCCTCTGTCCTTTCGCTTCTGTCGGCCATTCTTCACAGCATACCACATGGACATCAGATAAATCTCTCTCTGTTCTTTGTTTGTACTGTCCTAATGTTAAATGTGATCGTTTTTTTTTTTTTTTTTTGTTTTTTTTTTTTTTTTTTTTATACTTGAAGAAGACCCAAGAGTCGAAATGCCATCGTGTCTGTCCTGTCCTTACTTTTTGTCAATGTCCTTGGCAGCAACTAACCCCCACTCTTTCTGTTCTAGATTTATACCTAGCCCGATCGCAGATTTTTTTTTTTTTTTTTTTTTTTTTTTTTTTGGTGATCGTCTGCTATATTTTCCCAAAGTAGTTGCTGATTTGGGCCTACTCCTTACAAAGCCTAGCCTAGCACAGTCTAGATGTTTGTATAGATATGTCATCTTCCTTTCAAAGCCGTACAATGACATTTTCTCTTTATTTATATTCATTTATTCTTCTTTTGATTCTTTTGTTTCAATATTCTTCATCAGCAAATTTTGTACATGATCTTTTGAGCCTATGGCTGAGATTGAGGTCGACCTTGGCCAAGTAACCTTGCACTATGCAAATTAAAAGCCTTAGCCAATGAGATGTCAGTGAACCTTGAACCTTGATCTAACAATCTGGACTGGTAATTTTGGTGCTGTCTTGGAACTGTGTTACAGTTTACATGGTTGTGTGGTGGTTTTTTTTTTTTTTTCGTTTGGAATTTAAATTTACTATTATGTCTTTAAAGATATCTTACTGCTATAATTGATAAATAGTTAGAACTCAGCCTCTCAAATTATTTATTTTTTCAAAAGGCTGTTTTCCCCTTTCTCTAAGGTTGTTTATTCCACTTCCTGTTCCACTTTGTTTTTATCACGTGACTGAAGCAGCCTCATGGCTAATTCTGCTGTGTTGTTACGACTTGATCTTGATCTTGACTTTTTTTTATATGCTGCTACATCCAGTAGTCTGGCACTAGCGCAGCGGTCGGTATTACTGACAGGTGCATAGCATAAGCATAGCATAAGATAAGACATAAGACATGGCCCTCAATTTGAGTTTTTGTGTGTGTGTAGTTGCTAGTTTCGTTTTAACCCGAGGATTCCTTGGTTTTTTTGTGTCAACTACTTTTTCTTAGTTTTGGTTCTCCGAAATTTATGGAGAAGATATACTTTCTCAGAGATTTATCTAATTGATTCTTAAAGGCATTTAATACAACAAGTTAACTTGCTGGGTGCGTTTCTGTGGTCGGCGTTGACATCAGCTCTGGACATCTGCCCAGCATCTTTTGAGTCCGAGCTTGATTCTGGATGCATGTGAGCACAGACTGGTCCTCGGTTTGTGCTCACGTTCGAGGGAGTGGGAAGTCGTGGTAATTTTGTTTGTAGCATCTTTCTTTTGCGTTGACTAATTCATGTCAGAAACGAGTCTTTTTTTTTTTTTTTTTTTTAGGAGTCTGATACAAGTAGACTCAATTGTGTAAGTGGTGTGAAAGCAGTAGACCCGGATAATACCGTGTCAATGTGTTGTAAGTATTCCTTTTATTACTTTGTTATACTTGTGTTTGATGCTTGTTGAGTGTGTGTCGTGTGTGTGCTGTGAAGCTGAAAGTTGTGGAGGAGGGGGCTATGGGGAAATGGTTTGTCAAGACCAGTCAAGGAAATTATTATGATTCTTTTTGTCAAGGTCTTTGTCATGGATCTGTCAAGACACATGGGTATTTTTATAGGTTCATGGGGTCACAGTTTAAACCCATCCTATGAAAGACCCACTGCCATGGGTCTGCAGCTGCTTCTTCACTGGCAAGCCAGCTACCCATGACTAGGAACCCCCCCCCCCCCCCCCCCCCCCCCCCCCCCCCCCCCCCCCCTCTTCAGGGGAGGCCACTCCCCTATCCGCCACCTGGGGAGCGCCTGGACAGGATGGTCGCCCAATACTGAACTCAAGTCAGCATAGCCCACATTTTTTTTGGGGGGGGGGGGGGGGGGGTTGGGGGGGGGGGGGGGGGGGGGGGGGGGGGGGGGAGGGGGTGTGTTGCCAAGATTTTTTTTCAGCCCAGGTTTTTTTTTTTTTTTTCATTTGTTTTTGTTTGTTTGTTTTTTTGCATTTTCATCTTTCTTTCTCATATAAACCACTGTCTACACAGTCTCATTATACAAACATTCTTTATTTTTCATCAATAAACCAGTTCATCATTTCTAGGGGGGAAACACACAGTCAACTTTCTACCATATTTGGGATCTCTTTTACACACATTACATCCCCTTTTCATCACATTTCTCATTATCATCATTTCTAGGTGAAACAAAATCATTCAATATTCACTTACACACATACCTCATTCTCTTCTTGTATATCATTCATTTCCTTTTCCTTTTCACAACAAAAAAAAAAAAAAAAAAAGTACAAAACACATTCATCTTCTTTTTTTCGTAATCCATTTTTCATCATATTGTGTGTAAAACAAGACTGACAAGACTGATCTGCTTTGGACTCAAATACAATCTATTTACATACATATTGCACTCCCTTTTCAGTTTTCAAGCAATCATTTTCATCATTAAAAGAGACCAATTTCCACATATTGTAATGACTGAAAAAAACAAACAAACATACACACACACAAACGCCTTATTGAACAACTTTCATTTCTCTGCGAATTTTTTGTTCACCATGATATCCTTTCTTCTCTCATTCTTTACACATCATCTACCTAAAGTATGTCTCAGTCGCATCAATGGCACCCAACTATATCATTGCACAAGTAAATGAAAATCAATGAAATATATCTGATTCAAGAATAAGTAAATAAATAAAAGTAAATGAAAAATAAATGAACAAATAATACAGCGCCCTAATGGCATCTCTACAAACGAACTGGATGTGAACCTTATTCTTCACTGTAAAAAAAAGATCAACCTGCTTTTTGATTCATACAAAATCCATTTACATACATATCTCATTCCCTTTTCAGTTATAGTTCTCATTATTTCTGGATTAAAAAAATCAGCATGCTTAGACAACATTCAAATAATCATTTTTCTTAATTTAAAACAAGTCAATTTCCATATATTGTAAAAAGAAAAAAAAAAGGCCGTAGTGCATTACATTTATTTCTCTATACATGATATGTTTTCTTCTTCACTCATTAATTGCACATCATCTGAAGCATCTCTCAGTCACGTCAATGGGCACAAAACTATTCTTATTATATTACTGATTTAAAAAAACATCAACACATAATCCGATAAGAGTGCAATAAATACATCCAGTATAGTAAGTTGCTGAGTTATTTCACTACTATGTAAATAAAGTTCAATGAAATATATCTGGTTTAAGAATGAATAAAATTAATGAAAAAATGAATACATAAATCAAATTCAGCGCCCTAGTGGCATCTAACACTGCAGGATACGCATCAACTGCCCCACCCCACAGTGTTTACAATAGCACTATCCTAGCCCTACAAGTATGGAGTAAACATGGGTCAGTGTAATAATATTTACAAGAAGTAATGTACAAATCCATTCAAATAATTAAGAAATATCTATATCAGTCAGTTTCTCGACGACACTACATCGTTGTCATCTTCAGACTGTTCATCATTGTCGGAGGTGTCCATATCATCGTCATCATCGCACAAAGTGTCCCCATTCCCTCCTTCACACTCATTCCACCATTCCTTCCCCAGGAGGGCAAACGTTCCTGTGGTAATGAGCTTTGCGCTTCACCATAGAAGCAGCCCTAGTCATGTCCACATTACTACAGTAGGCTCTCTTTCTGTGACACCAGCGCCATGCAGGAGCAGGAGGTGCGTCCGGAAGGGAACTTTTTGGTACAACAGAAGATCCCTTCCCGGACACACTCACACTGAGCCTCACAGATCCCTCCCACCCACACACTGGCATCCACTCTGGGCCGCTGAGCTCTTTATGTCCAAGAGCTCGAGGAGGTCAGCTGCACGTTCCTGTAGACTGGGAGCACCTTCATCTTCCAGCCCTGGATCCAGAAGGAGGCGACGCCGCTGCAACTTCACCCTTGGAAGCTTGTACCGAGTGTCTTTTCTTTCACTCAGGGCCTCTGTCCCAACATGGAAGGGGCTATAGTCCATGCCTGCAAACAAACAAGTACCCCGAGTTCATTTTCGTGTTTCATTCCACTGTAATGAAGTAATTGTTTTGCTCTCTTACATTTTCCCTTAATTTCGCAAGGTAGAAGAATCACCGTAATAAACTAGGTTATGAAATCCTTTACTTGCTTGTAGATTAGAAACAGTGTAAAAACGCATTCAAGCTAATAATTCAAATAACCAGTTCAGTTGTTTTGCCTGTAATTTCTTTTAAATCAAAACTTTTCCACTATTTCTGGACAGAATGCAACAGTGAAATAAGACTGTCTTTAGGTGGGGGGTGGGGTGAGGGGAAGAAAATCAGTCTTAACTTCTGCAGTGAACTCTGGGGAACACAGAGCTTATAAACATCCAGCTCTAAAGCGGCCATGTGTGCCACCTGATTGAAAAGAGGACTCAGGCCCAAGGGAAAGAAAGGCAGACTGGGGGTGTACTGTGTACATCAAACATCCAGCTTTAAAGCTGCTGTGTGTGCACAGCCTGGCTCAGAAGAGGGCTAGGGCCTACGTACAGTGGGGCGGACCAAAGATGTATTGTATTACTTCATTGTCACAACAGATTTCTCTGTGGAAAATTTAGGATGCTTTCCCATGGGAGAGAGTGTATCGTTGAAGTACGATACTGGGTTTTTTGGGTTTTTTGTTGTTTGTTTTTTGTTTTTCTTGTTGTTGTTTATAATGCAAATGTTTCGCTTTCCCTATCAAAGTGAATTTCCTTCAGAAATCAGCTACGGATGGCTCCCTTCATGCTGTAGTTTTGTGTGTGTGTGCGAAGTGCACACCATAGTTTCACTGAAAGGGCATTTTTGTGGAACATGTAGCATGTAAAAATTTAATGGGGGGGGGGGGGGGGGGGGGGGGGGGGGGGGGGTTGACAGTATGTTATGATAGCATTCTATGTGTACAATGTTTCTAACTAAAAATAAACTGCTGACATGAATTACAAATTCCAGCATCAACAATACCATCTGAAGTACAGGTGCAGAACAATAGATATGTAAACACATTAGGACAGAAAAACATATCAACATGTCATTAATAAAAGACAGGCTCAACCAAATAAAAACAGACATAATCAACAAAATAAAAAGTAATAAACAAGAACATAAACAAATAACATAACATTATCAATACTACTTATGTACAACATTCAGATTATGATGATCAGCAATGCAGAATGAAGAAGCATACACGTATATACACACGAACCACAACAACACCAACCATCATCAATATGAAATGAACCAGACAGTGACTGAATGTTTTGTTGTTCAGCCATTCCACTACACTCATCAAAAAGCTGCTGAAAGAAGCAGGAGCCGGGGGGTAAGGGGATATATATATCGAACCAACACATCCTGATTCATAGCTAAGATTGTTTCAACATGAGGTGACTGGAGGCTGAAACTGAAGCAAATTTTAAATAAAAAAGTTACTGGTTCCACTGGACAATACATACAAACAGATTACAGACAATCCTGTAATATGTTTATCTATCTTGTTCAGTATAACCAGTAACTTTTCTTTCTTTTTTATTGCTAAGATTTTTTAACGTTGTTGATTTTTTTTGTGTGTGTTTATAGAGATATCAATTCCTATAAAGTTGTACTTTTATTTACTTTGATGATTATTTTTCTTCTCATCATATTTCAAGTTCACATGAGTATTTGTATACAGATGATTCATAAGGCTGATGTCATCTTCACCTGACATTGATGATTATTGGAATTATTTTTGATGATTATTGGTGTTATTTTTTCTTTGTATATTTTGGGTTTAAATATCAACAATCTTTACACAATTACAGTCATTACACATGATCACAGACAGGGGAGTTCCTGATAACCACCCTCCCATCCTTTCCTTCCTCCTTCCCCTCCCCCTTTGGCTGAATAGCAAATCCTACAAAAACCCTAAAAGGCCTCGCAAGACATATCCATACACATACAAACCCACCCTGCTCACTTTCCTCCCTCCCCCTCCCCTCCCAATCAAAAAAAATGTCATGAGGAGCTACCCCTCATTCCCTTGCCACCATCATTCCATCATTTGCTCACAAGCTCCCCCCCCCCCCCCCCCCCCCCCCCCCCCCCCACACACTCACACTCATCACCCCCCACTACCACCCTCTTCTCCCTTCTATCATCCCCTCCTGCTTTTTTCTTTTTTTTTTTTTTTTTTTTTTTTTTTTTTTTTTTGGTGTGTGTGTGCACTTAAAACTGGAAAATGAGAATAACTTTTACTGACACTTTGCAGTAAGTGTTATACTTCATACAGTTTCCTTTCCAGTGCTGCACTTTGCAGCAAGTGTTACACTTCATACAGTTATCTTTCTAGCGCTGCACTTTACAGCCAGTGTTACACTTCATACAGTTATCTTTCTAGTGCTGCACTTTGCAGCAAGTGTTACACTTCATACAGTTATCTTTCTAGCGCTGCACTTTGCAGCAAGTGTTACATTTCATACAGTTATCTTTTCTAAGGCAGCACTTTGCAGCAAGTGTTATACTTTATACAGTTATCTTTCTAGCACTGCACTTTGCTGCAAGTGTTTACTCGTACAGTTCTCTTTCTTGTGCTGTATGACAAAACTGTGGACTTTTGATGTTTGATGATTTGTGATCAGCTGGTTTGAAAAACAGGGACCTAGAATTTTAGGAAGAAGAGTTATTAGTTCCACAAGACAATTCAGACAGACACAGGACAAAACACGATTCATTTCGACCCCGTAGGTCTTCTTCAGGCAAGACAAAGAACATTTAGGAGAGATGAAACACAAAGAACAAGCAACAACTTATCTTCTGATGTTTGGCACAAAATGGGTGTCGAAGAGAAAATGGTTCCTCGTTCTTCATTTTCATCATCCTAATTGTTTTTTGTTTTTTCCTGAAGAAAACCTAGGAGGTCGAAATGCATTGTGTTTTGTCCTGTAATCTGTTAGTCTGGATTGTCTTGTGGAACAAAGAACTTTTCCTTTTTAAAATTTGCTTCAATTGCCGCTGTCAGTCACTTCGCTTTGAAGGAAACTTAAAAGAAAAACAAAAAAAACACAACAACAAAAAAAAACAGAGACAAAAACACTGGGTCTCCACATTGGAAATGTGGTTTTTAACAATCCAAAATAGACTGGCTGTCAATATTTTTTGTGTATATGACTGTTTCTAACCCTATCACATGGCACATGCCAAAGATAAAACCATCCATTTACTGTAACATGCCAAAAATTGAGCAAAAAATTTCATTTTCTTAATGCACATGCAAACTGCAATCAAAAAGAAATTGCACGGGCAAAAAATGGGACCATTTAATTGCATACAGGCCTTTCTTGTGTGTCATAAGCACATTCTGACAGCATTGATTTTAAAAAACAAGTATGGGTCTGCTCTCTTTCCTTTTCACATGCGGAATATAAGCAATTCTCATTCTGAAAGGCAATTGAATCAGTGATATGTGAAGGATTCCACACTGAATGTGTAAATGTGACTGAAAAAAAACATTACTCTTGTCTTACAAAAAAAAAAAAATCCCCAACTCTTCCAAAGCATGACCTTCGATGATTTCCTGAAAGCTTTGGTTTAAAAACCATGCTTTCCCATGTTCAATTCAGATTCTGTTAGCTGTTTGATCCATCTTTCTCTCAATTTTCTGTCTTAAAATTTTCTCTTTTTTTTTCTTCCCTCAGTCTGAAGGTAATGGGTGCAAATCACAGTTTATGGGAGTAGGGGGAACCTTACATTGCTGCCTCAAGAGTTCAAAACCCATAAAGGGTTTAGAAACAGTCATATAATTTGCCTTAATTTAAAAGTAATGGTCTGCAACCCAAACTAAGCATATCAGGTGCAATTACATTCTTTGCCTAAAGTTTGCGCGCACACCACAGATGGGACACGTGTCATTCACTGAAAGGGCATTTTGTGGAATATGTAGCATTAACAATTCAATATTTTCAGGTCAACGTTAACAGTACGTTAGAAAATGATAGAATTCTATGTGTACAATATTTCTTCTTAACAAATAAAAACTGCTGACATGAATTACAAAAGTCCTGCCTCAACAATACAATTTAAAGTACAGATGCAGAACAATCGATATGCATATATTTCACATTAAGACAGAAAAAAAAAATATATCAACAAGTCACTAATAAAGACAGAATCAAAAAATCAAAAATTGATAAACGACAGAATCAACAAAATGAAAAATAATAAACGAGAAGATAAACAAATAACATAACATTATCAATATCCTTTATGCACAACACTCCAATTAAGACAATCAGCAATATAGGGTGAAGAAGCGTACACGTATCTACACACAAACCACAACACACCAACCATCATCGATATGAATGAAGCAGACAGTGACTGAATGTTTTTGCCGTTCAGCCAATCCACTACACTCATCAAAATGCTGTGAATGAGCCGGGGAGGGGAGGGGGGGGGGGGGGGGGGGGGGGAATATATCGAACCAACGCATCCTTGATTCATTGCTAGGAATCTTTTTAGAGTTGACAAAGGCAGAAATTGAACCCAATTTCATAAACAAAATTTACTGGTTCCATTGGACAAACTAGACAAACAGATTACAGGACAATCTGGACAAACAGATTACAGTACAATCTGGACAAACAAGTTACAGGACAATCCTGTGATCTGTTTGCATAGTTTGTCCGGCAGAACCAGTAACTTTTCTTTTTAAAAACTGCTAAGATTTTTAATCTTGTTGTTTCTTTTTACGTGTATTTATATTAATTTAAGGTTGTACGTTTGATTTCCTTTGATGAGCATTGTTCTTTATCTTTATCTCTTATTGCATTTTTATCTGGAAAACAAGAATAACTTTTACTGACACTTTGGAGCAAGCTCTATACTTCATGCACTTCTTTTTTACCATCGTATGAACCATAACTGTATGTTTCTTCAAAACACAATTCTGGACTTTCGAAGTTTTGATGATTTGTGATCTGCTGCTTTGAAAAACACTGGGATTCAATATTGGAAACCTAGTTTTTAACTATCCAAAATAGACTGGTTGTCAATATTTTTTTGAGTATATGACTGTTTCTAACCCCCCAATATGGCACTGCGCCAAAGATAAAACCATTCATTTATTGTATCATGCATAAATTGAACAAAGAATTTTTCTCTTAATGCACATGGAAGCTGCAATCAAAGAGAAATTACACGGGATCATTTTAACAAATGGGACCATTTAACTAACTGCATACAGGTCTTTCTTGTGCATCATAAACAGTGTTGTTTTCTTTCTGACAGCATTGATTTGAATGACAAGTATGGGTCTGCTCTTTCCTTTCACATGCGGAATATAAGCAATTCTCATTCTGAAGGCAACTGAATCAGTGACATGTGAAGGATTCCACACTGAATGTGTAAATGTGACTGAAAAAACATAATTACTCTTGTCTTACAAAAAAAAATTCCCAACTCTTCCAAAGCATGACCTTCGATGATTTCCTGAAAGCTTTGGTTTACAAACCATGCTTTCCAACGTTCAATTCAGATTCTGTTAGCTGTTTGATCTTATCTTTCTCTCAACTTTCTGTCTTTAGTTTTCTCCCCTTCCTTTTTTTTTTTTTTCTTCCCTCAGTCTAAAGGTCATGGGGGCAAATCACAGTTATGGGAGCAGGGGGAACCTTACATTGGCTGCCTCAAGGGTAAGGTCAGTGGTTCGAAACCCATAAGAGGGTTTAGAAACAGTCATATAACTTGCCTTAAATATAAAAGTAATGGTCTGCAACCCAAACTAAGCATTTCAGGTACAATTACTTTATTTGCCTTAATGGTCATCAACCCAAAGCAGAGAGGTGCAGTTAAATTATTTGCTTGAAATTCAAAGGTATTGTCTCCAAACCAAACAAAGCATACTAGGTGCAGTTATATTATTTACCTTAAATCTAAGGGTAATGGTCTCCACCCAAACTAAGCATAAGAGGTGCTGTTACAATTTTCCCTTACATTGAAGATGTTTATTTTTATATTATTTGCCTTAAATCTAAAGGTAATGGTCTCCAACCCAAACAAAACATATGAGGAGTTACATTAGTTGCTTTGCAAGAGTCATAGATTCGAAAATCAGTGATGAGTGAAGAATGCAGCCATTTTTTTTCCTAACATTAAGATCAAGGATTCAAACCCCAGCAGTAACTGAAGAATGCAGTCATCTTACATTCCTTAAAGTGAAGAGTTCTGGATTCAATCCCCCAGCAAGGAATGAAGGGTGAACTTACACTGCTTTCATTAAAAACATAGGTTTATGGACAGTAAACAAGTGGGGTAACTTTTGCTCCCATAAGGAAACCTAACACAGAGTAACTATAAAGTTTTATTCAGTTGGACTGACTGACACAGTCTTTTAACTTGAAATAAAGTCAGACAAAACACCATAGACGAACAAATTTAATAGTGGGGGGGAAAAAACAAGCGCAGGCCAACAACTCAAACTGTCTTCATAGTAATGACTTGGCAAATATTTGGTCTGAAGGAGGGGGGGGGGGGTTTGAAGAGATGGGAGAAAACTGATGAACATAAAATTAAGAAATATATTGCAGATATGAAAACTCTTCACTAGCTCCATAAGGGAACCATCATAAATCCCTTTTGAAGGCAGATATATTTGTATATTTGTTTCTGCCTTCAAAAGGGATTACGATTTATATATATATGTGTGTGTTGTGTGTGTGTGTGTGTGTGTGTGTGTGTGTGTGTGTGAGAGAGGAGAGAGAGAGTGTGTGTGTGTACACGCAAGTTAACATTTCATCACATGTCTCGTCAGTATGTATACACACACATCAAATACAACTACATATCTCCCTGTGTGTATACACCGCCCCTCAACATCTCCTCTTCATGCATGCACAATTGTCAAACATCATGGACAAGCAATAAAGGCCTGGCAACTTATGTCATCATTCGGTACAAAATGAAAATATATCAAAATCATTGGCACCTACCTGGATACATCAAATGGAGACTGGTTTGATTGTAAAAATTTGTGACTTACAATTACAGGTTTCTTTTCTCTGTGTGTGTGTCTGTGTGTGCATGTGTGGTGTGTTGAATTTAGTTTGATTTAAAGAAAATTTATATACATTGCATATAAATCTTTCATTCAAACATGAAAACATCATATATTTAATTCATAAACATAGGAAATCATGAATTATGACAAAAATTTATATGTTATCAAAACATAATACTAAGATCATGGCAAAAGTTAACTACCACATAAACATGCATAGTGACACTGACATTATAAAATTAAACATAATGGAAAACTGCCACTAAAATGGCTATAAAATGCTTCTATGGTGACTGAAATCCATGGTGCTGCAAGTCAATTAAACTCACTTTTAACACAAAAGCCCCAGTAACAGTGTCATATCGATTATGTTCACTTTCTGATTGTGTCAGCTATGTTTAAACCATCAGTGTACTTTTTCAACAAATATGGCAGTGTTTTCTGCAAAGCATGGTTAATTTTTTGTAAAAGTTCCTTTTAGTAAAAAAGCGATGTGTGCGCGCGCGCGTGTGTGCGCGTATGTGTGTGTGTGTGTGTGTGTGTGCTCGATGTCTGTTCTAAATCAGTTTCAGTTTCATCAAAGAAAGCATCACTGCGTGCGGACTAGTCCATTTACCGCTACACCACCACATCCACTAAGTTTTGAGACCACACTATGCATGATTTTAAGCTGATGGATAAATGAATTAACAACTAAGATGAGAGAATTGAAGAAGAGGGTCTCATGGCTATGACTTAGCGGATGTCTGACCTACCCATTAGCCCAAATGTGCTGGTCAGACCTAAATGTATCGAAGTGGGGGGGGGGGGGTGATGAGGGGGTGGGGGGTTGGGGGGGGGGGGAGCAGAAAAGCATATAATTTCTTTTCTTTTTTTTGTTTGTATAACCACCATGTACTGATTTTGAACTTAATAATTGTTTTTTTTTCTTCTTGTTTGTTCGACTTCGTGCTTCAACCACCCACTATCCTTTTCGTGTTTTTTTGCTGTTTTTACTGGCAAAGATACTTAAAAAAAAAAAAATTCATTTAATGCAATGCTATGTAATTTTATATTTATTCTGTCATTGAAAAATAGTGGCTCTGCTACAGTTTCAGACAGGTTAGAAGGTTTTACTTTATTGAAAAATAATTTTATAAGCTTGAAACATGTCTTTCCAAAATAGGTTTTTCTTGTACTGAGTAAACAGGCAATTCGTCCAGTTTCATCTAGTTTTTGTATGTTCAGGTATAAAAAAATTACAATCCTTTTCCATTTATGATTCGTTATCCTTACATTCCTTATCCATCCTAATTTCAAGGCTTTCACGAAACAGTTTTAAATCTGGAAATCCATTGCCTCCCATACCTATTCTTTTCCATGCATCCATGCCTCCCTTACCTATTCTTTTCCATGTAATCTTTTTTACTAATTCTGTCTAGATTATTATTCCATATGTACTTAGACACAGAAGAGGCAATGCCTCCAAGAATTTGCCTGGTGGGTTCAGAAGTTTTCAATAACTACACCAATTTGGGATAGTATCAATATTTTGAAATTGCTATTCTAGTGTCGTTAGAAATCTTTTGAACTAAGCTCTGTATAAGTGTTTTATTTCTGAGAACTTTTCAAAGTAAAATTCATATCTGTGCAGTGTGGTAGCTCTGCTGTGAGCCATATTCCTAATATCTTAAATTTCGAAGGATTCCATTCCATCCTGTGATGTGGCATGTTCTTCTTTGTTGACTTTCTTTCCCATCCTAGCCAAATAGATGCTTTTTCACAATTCATTTTCAAACCTGTTATCATTCCAAATTTATCCACGATTTTATAGTTTCTTCAAAAGTTAATTGATCTCTGTTTTGTAAATTTGTGTGTCGTCAGCAAATTATGCAATTTTATGTTCAGTATTTTCTACAAATATTCTCTTGATACTTTTGTTTTGTCTGATGTTTGCTAGTATTTCTACACATAACACAAATGAATACAGCAAGATAGGATCACCCGGTCTACAACTCCTATTGATTTAAAACCAATCTGATGCTTGCCATTTATCGTAACAGTTGCCTTAGTGTTTCTGTACAACGTTTCTGTCAAGTTACAAATATTATCTCCAAATCCAAAGGCCTTTAGTGCTTTGAACATAAAATTCCAGTCAATGGTATCAAAAACTTTTTTCACAAAGTCAACACATAACAGCAACCCTGGATGATTTTCTTTATTTTAAATGGTATATTAAATCGTATATAAGTCTAATGTTTGTCTCCTGATAAATCTTCCATGTATAAATCCTGTTTGA
>JADBJO010034001.1:10000-12500 GCA_016801955.1 Conus betulinus
GAAACTTGTAAAGTTTTGAACTATTCCCTAAGTAAACTAACAATATAATTATATGAATGTAACTAGTATGTATGTATGAAGTATGAATGTATGTATGTATGTATGTATGTATATATATATATATATATATATACGCGCGCGCGCGCGTGTGTGTGTGTGTGTGTGTGTGTGTGTGTGTGTGTGTGTGTGCGCGCGCGCGCGCGCGCTTACGTTTTGCACGTCTAAGCAGGTTGTTGCATAGTTTCAATTGCAAGAAAATTGCGTATTTACGTTTATGTGTGCATAGATGAGTATACGCTGAAAGCATATATCAATAGATGTAACTGTACGTCTATATATTGTTTCAGGCAGATTTTTTTTATGTATCCATGTAACTGATGCTTTCGAAAATAACATCCTGCTTAAAGTCGAAGTTAGAAAAGAAAACAGCAGATAGACAGACAGGCAGATTACATTAGATTAGACAGATAGATAGCTCCATAGATAGCTCCATAGATAGCTCGATAGATGATAGATAGAGAGACAGATAGAGTTGTGTGAAAACAGAATCAGAATCAACTTTATTTGTCAACACACCATACCATACTTTATAAGACACGATTAAAAGAAGCTTAAAAACAAAGTACAGGATGTTATTTATCTGGCTGGCCACGCTTACTGCCGCGACTGTGTACATGCTTTGCAAAATCACATTCTAAATCATCCCCGGCCTGACTTGGTTTCGTAAGAGTTACGTGATATTTTTCTTAAATTTCTCTCACGAACGCTAATCTGATCAGTGTGTACGCATGTAACTCCTGTAGCTTGAAGGTGAAATTCGTCTTCAAATGTATTGCATTTTTAACATAATTATTCGCTTTTTTCCCTTCCACATTTCAAAATTATTGCCTGTTTCTACTTAACAATTATCACACGAAATTCCGAGTGTTCACAGTGTGTGTTTATAAATGAAATTAAGACACTGGTTTAATAGAAAACATAAGGTTCTATAAACACTCTGTGATCTCCTTTTGAAATTGTAGTTTTGACCGATTTTCAGATACCCATCCTTTCCTTCAGGAATAAAAAGTTATTCATACGGCAGTTTATTTAGGACAACATGGCGTAGCTTATCTATGATGAATGCTGACTGGTTTTTTCCATATGTATCTTAATTTTGTGTCTGTTTGTCTCATTTTGACAGAGGTAATCCATACAGGCTAGTAAGGGTTGGTTGGTTTGGGTTTTTTTTTATTCTCTCATCATGTCATCGTATGCAGATTTAATATGAGAGTCTTCTCTCGACTGCATTATATGAAAACTTAATTGCTTGGCAGATTACTTCTAACAAAATTGAAAGAAAGAACTACTATACTGACAAACTAACAAACAAATTACAACAAAAATCTGCGCGTTTCGGCCTTTTGAGTCTTCTTCAAGCTAGACGAGCAATACTTAGCCTGAAAGTGCATGTGACTTTTTCTCCAAGTATAGATATATTAACAGCTTTTTTTTAATTATTACTATTATGAACTCCTAAAACATACTTGAAAGAAATTTAAATGTATATATTCGTGGTGTAATTTGTTTGAAACTCAGTGATGAAACATTTGAGTAAGTTCAAGTTGTGGGGTTTTGTTTGTTTTTGTTTGTTTGCTGTTGTTGTTGTTGTTGTTGTTGTCGTTTTCACATAAAGGAAACCAAATGTCTGTACCATATGCAAGACGAGGTGAGACAGATAAATCTAAAATAATCTTGATGTTCATGTTTTCGTTTGTGAGCATTCTTTTCAGCTTTCTGTCCTTGTTATTTTTGTTTTGTTTTGTTTTGTTTTTTGTTTGTTTTGTTTTGTTTTGTTTTGTTTTTTGTTTTCCAAAACGTTCTATTACTTTATCAAGTCTTCCCGACTTGTGAAACATTATTCCAAGATATCCCATTGTTACTGTCATGTCAATTATTTCTCTACCGCATTTGAAACACGGTTCTGTTTTTTCAGAAACTAACTACCTTTGTTTCCTCATTGTCACTATGTATACCCCATACTTTTTGCCAGTATATGTGTCACTGGTTTAGCTTTAGTCGGAGTCATCCTAGAGAGAAGTACGAGGTCAGCTGCATAGAGGATAGGCTTTTGTTTTTAGATAAACTGATTTAGGGTCAATCAAAATTTGGAGACCATTATTTATGAATATATCACATAATACATATATCAAAACATGAAAACATCAAATAAGAATATATCAGATGATGAATATATCAAATGATGAATATATCAGATAATGAATATACTAAATAATGTGTGGATTAATGTGTTTCCTCGCAGGATCCCTGCTTGGATAGGTTTTGAAGGCGAAAATCCGTTTCTGGCATGTGTATGTGTGTGTGTGTTGTGTGTGTGTGTGCGTGGTGTGTGTGTGTGTGTGTGTGTGTGTGTGTGTGTGTGTGTTTACAGAGTGTACACAAAATACGTGTGAAATCCTTCTTATTGTGCTTGATGTATAATACATACGTATGCGTGTGG
>JADBJO010034002.1:0-5000 GCA_016801955.1 Conus betulinus
TGAGAGAGAGAGAGAGAGAGAGAGAGAGAGAGAGGCGAATATCTTCAGATATTCAAGTGTGAATCGGCCCCATAGATCAAGTGCGAGTCGCGCTTTGAAGGACATCCAGTGGGATGTGTTTGGTGTGGTGTGTTTGCGTTTGACGGTCTGCGTGCGTGGTGCGTTCGTGCGTGCGTGCGCTCGTCGTGTGTGTGATGTGTGTGTGTTGGTGTGTGTGTGTGTGTGTGTACTGTGTGTTGTGTGGGTGTGAGAGAGAGTAGAGAGCGAGAATCGTCGAAGAGAGAGGAGAGAGTTCATGACCCAGCTACTCCTTACGTCCATCTACTGAATCTGGCATCAGTACCGGACCTTACGGAGCCTAACACCACACCCCCCCACACTCAACACAACACACACACACAAAACACACACAGCACCATACCACTCGCGCGCAGCTTTTCACGCGCGCAGCGCGCGCTCGAACACGAACTCCACACACACACACACGACACCTGGACCGCACGCACGCCGCACAGCGCGCGCGCGCGCACGCCGGCCACAATGACACACTGACGCACACACACAACCACACACACACGCTCCTTCATTATATTATCAGCTCTCTTCATACAAGTCACTGGGGCTCAGACATTGTGGGATAAGGGATAGTTGAGTCATGCGGTGGGGGGGGGGGGGTGGTGGGTGGGTGGCAGGGGGGGGTGGGGGTGGGGGGAGGAGGTGAGTGGGGGGCATATTAAAAATGTTATGGGGTCGTGTAACGACTACAAAAGTCTCCTGCTTACTGCCGCAAGTAGATCAATGCAATTATTTTTCTCGTGCCATTTTCGTCCTTGAAACCCAATTTATCAATATTGGCCTACATAGTCTCTTCACGACTAGTAAAACTCTATGCGATTGGGCGTAGCGGAGAACAAGGAGATTGGATACTGATACGGATGTTTCTATTCTTCATATATGCCATTGGTCCCTAATGAAGTAGGTGTTGAGATCAAATCTTTCAGAGCGAAGATAAGCAAATCATCAAAACATTTAGAATACCAATACAAAAAACAAGTAATAAGAAATTCAACATTGAACCAGCATACACAATCGCAATGCTAACTCCCAGCTATGACTGTGAAGTCGTGAGTCGGAATGGTTGTGGGGAGTGTCCGTTTGTTGAGCGACTATGTGGTGCAAAACGGTTACGTAGGTTCATGTTGGCTTGGCGGCGGCAATCCTTATAAGAAAGGATGAGAGATTGAGAGAGGCTTCGCACACATGTCAGTTAGAGGACCAGAAGAGAGGGGAGTGTGGGGGGCCTGGGGGGGGGGAGACCGACGACTAAGACCGTGGATTCAAGAAGGACATGGGGACGAGCATGGACAGAGCGACAATATTCAACCTTCAAGCACGCGTGATGTAGGAGGGCGAGTGGGTGGGGGAACACATAAACAACTCAGCGAAAAAAATAATTACATATGGGTGTGCCACTAGCACAACAACAATAAAAAGCGCGTAGGTAGGGGGGGGTGTGGTAAGAGACGGTGTCTGTAGGGATAGGCAGAGGAATTCATGAGACCGACAGACACACTGACAGAGGCGACAGACCGATCAGAGAACACAGACAGAGATCAGTAAAACATACAGACAGACATGACAGACAGACATATGACCAGAGATACCAGACTACAGAGTGAACGATAGACGGAGAGACAGGACAAAACAACGCAACGACTGAGACAGACGACCAGACTAGACGGACAGATCAGTTAGACAGAGAGTGCAACGGAGGGTATTAGAGGGAGGGATGAAGTCTTTGAAGACATTGATCTGAGCTGGGATAGAGAGAAGTTGGGGGTTCGGCGCAAAGAACATGAAGAATATAGACAGAGCCGACAGAGAAATGATATGGAGAGACCAGATAGCAGGTAGGGACAAGATAGGCAGACAGAACAACAGAGCAGACAGACTCAGAGAGAGATGGTGGATGATGTATTCAGTTGGGGGGTGAGGATGAGAGCGAAACGATACAGTGTATGGAATGCTTGTTGAACGAGGTCATTTGGGGCAGTGGGTGAAGGGCAAATTGTGGTCTGAATACGTGTGTTTGTTGTGTGTGTGTGATAGGTGTGATTGGTGTTGTTGTTGTGTGGTGTTGTGTGTGTGTGGTGTGTTTGTGTCTGTGTCATGTGTGTCGTGTGTCTGTAAGGTGTGTCTGTGTGTGTGTGTGGGCACCGCGAGCGCGTGCGTGTACAACGCTGTCATGTGAGTTGGGATTGTGTGTGTGCTGCACGTGGGTGTGGATGTGTGGTGTGTGTGTGTGTGTGTGTGTTTGTGTGGTGTGTGTGTGAGCGCTGCGCGCGCGTCGGCATGTGGGGCTGTGCGTGCACGTGTGTGTGTGTTGTGTGTGTTTGCTTGTGTGTGTGTGTGTGGTGTGTGTCGTGTTGCGTGTGTGCGTGCGTGTTGTTTGTGTGTGCCGCGTGTTGCGGCGTGGGGGTGGTGTGTGTGGTGTGGGTGTGTTGTTGTGTGTGGTGTGGTGTGTGCGTCGCCGTTGTGCGCGTTTGTTTGGCGCCTCGGTGAGTGAGTGGGTGTTGTGTGTGTGTTTGTGTGTGGTGTGGGTTGTGTTGTGTTTGTGTGGTGTGTTGTGCGTGTGTGTTGTGCGTGTCGTGCGTGCGTGCGTGCGTGCGGCGTGTGTGGATTGCTACTTTTATGTTTGTGTTGTGGAGGTTGTGTGTATCGTCTGTGTCGTGTGTGTGTGTGTGTGTGTGCGTGGTGTGTGTAGTTGCCGACGGCGCGTGAAGCTTACTAATGTGGCTGCGCCTTTAGCGCGGTCCTGCCTCAGAGTGCTCCCATATCTTCGGTATGGTCGTTGTTCTAAATCTGGTGATCTGTGTTTATCAGTGTCTCTGTCCAGGCTCGTTCTTCGCATATCTACCGATTTTACTCCCACAATGAACGGAACAACATTGACCACAGCTCATTGTATTGACCTTGCTTGATGCTTTGTTTGTCTTCTATATATCGAATCTTTTGAGGTGTTGATTGTAGCTTGAGAGAAGATGATTGTTTTATTTTTTGTTTTTCTTCGTTTTCTGTTTGGTTGGTTTGTGTTTTAGCAATGCAGTTTGGCGCTTAGTGTTGAATACTGGACGAGAAGGTAATGAGGAGAATAGTCATGTGCAAGGTCCCTGTTGCTCTAAAAAAAATAAACAAGTTGGAACGTTTTGAAAGGAATTGAGTGAGTAAACTCCAACGGCAATGACTATTAGAATCGGCTACATACATGGAGCAGCGTTTTCAAGTCGTTCGACCTATGGTGCGGGGCATGAAAATGCAACATACATGACAGAAATAGAAGGACCCGTTATTCAATACACAATTAAGTGATTCCGTTGAACAAAACGAATAACCTGATTCCGCACCTGCTCATACTGCTCGAGGTGAGTTGGGCGTGATTGATGGCTACCGTCGTCAGACGTGTGTTCTCGCGTGAGATCTTTGGTACAAGCAAGGCATAAATCAGCATAGTTTCCTGGGCTATCAGCCGATTTTATCTGGTTATGTTGGACATATACTGAGTCTTTTTGTCGCCGTCCATGCTAGGCTCTTCCTATCCCCAGGTTTTTTCCGATTTCCTTCTGTTTATTTGTTCTTACTTTAGTGTGAGTTTGTCTTTCTGTTTTGCCTCGTCTGTCCCCGCGCAGCGTTTGGTTCCTTCTCCCCTGTTCCTATTTTCCCCTGCTCCTCCTCCCGGGTTGAAAGAACAAGAAAAACGCGTGTGTAAGGGTAATGATCCATGAGGGGAATAGATGGACCAACGGAATGAGCGGCAACAAAAAAAAACAAAGGGGGGCGGGGTGGGACGTGCCGGACGGAGCGCAACGGGGCAACGATACGACTGGATACCCGCCAACAGCAGCCCAGTCCGTCCTCGCATATCCCTCCTCCATGTCGTTATCTAACTTTCTCTTTTTCTCTGTTATTCTAATCTTTGTATGACCTCGCTGATGTCTTTGCCTTCTGTCCTGTCGTTCTCTTTCTCTGTCTCTGTCTCTGTCGCTCTCTCTCTCTCTCTTCTCTCTCAAACTACACACACACACACACCACACACACACAACACCACTACACAACACCCACAACAACAGCACACACGAGGCGGCATCGCACTTCCCGTCCATTTTTTTTGCCATCAGTATAAATACTATCCTAGCTTCTGCTCTCTCGCTCCTCTCCTCTCTCATCTCTCTCGACATCGTCTTTGTCTTTTCGTGCGTCGTTTTTCCCTCTCTCTCTCTCCATCTCTCTCGCGCTTCTCTCAGTCTTGTCGTCTGTCCTGTCTCCTCTCTTTCTCTGGGGCTTCCGTCACTCTTCTCTGTCTTTTCAACCAGCCCACCCGTCCTCGCGCTCGTTTCGAAATCATAGAGGGTGAGGCAAGAGCAAAAGCCGTTCGAATTGGTAGCAATATTTACCTGTTCTCTCGTCGACTATCCCATCGAATGTCCACTAAAGAGAGCTTTGTCAAGCTTCTTTTGATGTCCGTTTGTTCGGTGTAGCAAGATCTATGATGTTCATGCTGCCTTTTGGATGGTTGCACTTACTTGCTTGTTGAAACAGTGCATTAAAAGAGATCTCAGACTTGGAAGTTTTATTGGGTGTTTTTCGTACAGCGCTTGTGTTTATACCTTGTTCAGTGATTTAGTTACAGTCGTGTTTGGCTTCTTTAATCTGACTGCAGGCATCGTGTTTGTATTAAACCCCGGATTTGCAGATATTTTTTCACCTACCGAGCAGGGGGAATTCACTAGGCCCTCGTATGTCACTGTCGGCCGGGCTAAATAGTTGGATCAGAGCGAGGAGATCCGAAATAGGGTAGTTCAGAGAGAGAGAGATGAGGAAGAGAGGTATGACATGGACAACAAATCACATCGCATGAGGTTCCCGTTGGCTGAGTGGCCCTTATCCAGTGCGGGATTGTGTGTGTGTGTGTGTGTGTGGTGGATCTCGTTTTTGTGGTTTGT
>JADBJO010034003.1:5000-13976 GCA_016801955.1 Conus betulinus
AAACTGATTTCAACACTTTGTTATCGGAATCCCATTTGCAATTTTCAGCAAATTGAAGATCACGAGGGTGAAGGCTTTTCTCTCAACAACAACAACAATGATAATGACGATGATGATGATGTTGATAATGATGATTATGATGATGATGATGATGATGATAATGAAGATAACAACAACAACAATAACAACAACAACAACAACGACAATAATAATAATAATAATAATACCAACAACAATAACAATGATATAATAATGATAACAATAATAATTTAAAAATAATAATGATGATGATGACGATGATAATGAGATGATAGTAATAATATAAAAATACTAATACAATAATGATAAATAATAACAGTGATGATAATGATACTACTACTACTACTACTACTACTACTACTACTACTACTACTAACAATAATGATGATGATGATGATGATGATGATGATGGTAATGATGATGATGAAAGGGGTAAACATCCACTCTTAGGCCCCTCCCTGTTTATGTTTCAATGTTGTGTGTATGTGTGTGTGTGTGTGTGTGTGCGCGCGCGCGCGCGCGCGCGTGCATGCGTGTGTATGTGTGTGTGTGTGTGTGTGTGTGTTGTGTGTGTGTGTGTGTGTGCGCGCGCGTGCATACTTGCGCGCTCATGTTTGCGTGCGTGCTTGTGCGCGTATGTGTGCATGCTCGCGTGTGTGCCTTCGTGCGTACATGAGTGCGTGCACGCATGCGCTTTCATTTGTCTGTGTGTGTGTGTGTGTGTGTGTGTGTGTGTGTGTGCGCGCGTGTGCGTGCGCACGTGGCGTGTGTGGTGTGTGTGTGTGTGTGTGTGTGTGTGTGTGTGTGTGTGTATGGTGTGTGTGTGCAGTGTTGGTAGGGGCCGTGTGGGGGCAGCCTGAAGACGAGGACATCGACTTTGGATGGAATGAGGACAGGCAGCGCTTCCCTTTGAAAGCTAGAGATGGCTCCCGTAAAAGGTCCGCCTCTCCCCGTCAACAGGTACCTCCTGTCTGCCTTCTGCCTCTCTGTCTGTCTGTGTATTTGTCTGCCTGCCTGCCTGCCTACCTACCTGTCGGTCAGTCTGTGCCTATCTGAGAAGCTGTGCTGTCTGTTCCTCAGCTCCAGGTAGCATCTGTCTGTCTGCATCTTTCTTTTTCTGAAGGTTTGTCTGTGTTTTTGCTTCTCTGTACGTCTGTTTGCGTCTTCGTTTGTCTGCCAATGTGTTCCAGACAGAGCCTGTACGTCTGTCTTCTGCTCTAGATAGCGTCTGTCTGTCTGTTGTCAGTATTGTTGTTTTAGTGTCCATCTACAGACGCCGTCTGTCAGTCAGTCAGTCTGCGTGTCCGTCCGTTTCTGTTTCTCTGTTTTCTGGCTTCATCTACGCCAGAAAGTGGCTGTCTGTCTCTCTGTTTCTGATTTTATCTACTTCAGAAAGTGGGTCGTCTGTCTCTCTGTTTCTGATTTCATCTACTTCGGGAAATGAGTGAAAGTCTACCAGTGGATACAATCCATGGAAGCAGTCGGCTTCATGCAGATTTTGTACAAAGACGTCAACAAGGAAGCAGGCCTCCAGTCATTAGCTTCCAAGATGTTTCCTCCTTTCTTGGGTATGAGCGCAGCTGTGGCATGCTTCCAGCCAGATGGGATTTTCTTGTTTTTCCAACAGATGTTGAAAACAGCTGTCAAAGGAGTTACACAACTTGCCGATGACGCTTTATGAAAGAGTAATGCACGCAATCATACCCTGGTGCTGTGTTGTTCTTCAGGGATCTCCGTACTGCTAACACGTCCTCCTCGTTGAAGAGATCCAGAGGCAGGTCCGTCTCGGGGGATGGTGGGATGGTGGCAGCGGGCCAGGGTAGGGAGGGGAGGGGGTACTGCAAAATCTTTTCGCTTTTCTGCTGGAAAAATTCTGTCATTGTGTCTGATGGTATAGAAACACAAACGTCATTCTTCCACCTTGCTGTCGTTGTTGATTATTTGGATAGCACCGCTTCTGATTTTCTGACCACAGTTTGATTGAGGTTGTGTTTTTTTTCTATTCTTCGTGGCGTATACTTTATTTTCCCTCTCGTGAGTTACTCTGCAGTATTTGCGAAGACTGGTGAATATGGTGTGTTCGATGGAATGAAGAGCCTCCTCGATTTCTGTTCAGCAGATTGCCTCGCTCGGATTCATGTTGAACTTCGGAGCTTTGAATTGGAAATTTGTTCGGTGTCCTCCAAAGAAATCTGAGCGTTCGCAGTTCGAAATATGGAAGTCGACAATGCCTGTTCGTTTGGCATCATGATCTTTGGCGTCATGATCTTTGGTGTCCATGATCGGACTAACGTCCACGTTGCTGTTCCAGAAAAATAAGATATTTTGAATTTTTATTCCAAAGACGAAGCCACGGTCGGAAAGATCTCTGTGGGCGAATTTTACTGGTGAATTTGCAAGTGTCGTGCTGACTGACTCACGAAACAGCCGTTCGATACGTTCAAACTCAGCCCACAGATTGTCCTGGCAGTACAAATCGTTGAAGGTGCCTAGGTCCTGCTTTCTGGTAGGTAAGTCTACTGGGTCTCAGTGGCCTCCTGTTGGCTGCTCTGTGTCCACGTTCGATCGACCACACGTTTGATGATGCCAGTGTTGAGAGCAGCTCTCGTTGATGTTTTAAAGTCGGCAGTTAACTGTTGATGTCGAAGCATTTCTGGACTGACTGTGCTGACGGGGACAGTGACCACAGATGAACGCCAGACAAGCAATCAAGCAGGAGCGACGTGAAAACAGCCGCTCGGGTCGCCATCGACTGACGTCACACACATACATACAAGCATAGATACAGCAGCATACATACAGACATCTGTTGTAACAAAAAAACCAGCGAATCTCATTCCACGAAAGAAGAGGAGCGAGTTAAAGGAGTATTTTCTTTTATAACCAAAGGCAGTGAAATAAAGGAGTATTTTCTTTGTAATCAAAGGCAGTGATGAATACGGGTTCCGGTCTGGTGCAGTGAACAGAACCGGTTGCCTGCTACTCGCACGTGATGCAAGCAGGTGCATGTCAGTGCTCGCTGTGACCTAGGTCCCCGTGGCCGTACACCTCTCTCGCTTCCCTTCTGACTCCGGTACTCTCTCTCCAAGTACATGAACGTCGAGGTCTCTTCTGCCAGTCGGAAGGAATTGAACAGAACCTGAAGGAACCATACAGCTTGATAAATAGAATGACATTTACAAATAAAAGAAGCAGGTGAAAACAAGAGGAAGTTGAAAGAATGTAAGAGTCCAATGCAACAACTTCTTTCCGTCAAAAATCCGCCTCACTTCAATATGAACAGGATACATGTTTGTCGTGAAAGGCTTGATGTTAGAGGAGACATCTTTTTATATTATGCTCAGCCATTATTTTCGTCCCATCTACCAAAAAAATAGTAATGTCCCCTGATTGTTAGAAAATGCAGGAAATTAGCACTGACAGAAGAGCGGTGCTCCAGTGGATTCCAGCCTACTGCAGGATACCCAGGCAACGAGTTAGTTGGTTACCTGGTGCTGGGGGGGTGCTGGGGGGGGGGGGGGGGGGGGGAGGGGGGGGGGGGGGGGGGGGGGGGGGGGGGGGGGGGGGTATAACAACAGCATCACTTGCAGGACACCCAAGGATGATCATCGTCTGTTGTCCTGAGAACAGGTTTCCTGGTGAGGCTTCGCACTGGGCACAACAGACTTAAGTCACTTGTGCCGAAAGCTCAATATGGTTGCCTTCCTCCAGTCTGTCCCTTGTGGGTGGGCAGGAAGAACAGTCAGCAGAGCATGTGCTCCAAAAATACCCCATAATGAACAGTTAAGGCGAGAGGTTGTGGCCGACAGAGACAGCTCTAATGACGAAGCTCTACGGCAGTCTACAAGAGCTGGAGAAAACGGCACTGTTCATCTCAAGGCCCGCACTGAGCGTGCCGAATAAGGCGGTCTCAAAGAAGAAGATTGAGGGAGCCCACGCATTTTCACCCCCTCCTCCCTATGAGTGATGGGGTGTTCCGTGGTGTGCAGTTAGGGGTGGGGTACATGAGTGATGGTGTTTGTTCCGTAGTGTGCAGTTAGGGGTGGGGTACATGAGTGATGGGTGTTTCCGTAGTGTGCAGTTAGGGTGGGGTACACGAGTGATGGGTGCTCCGTAGTGTGCAATTAGGGGTGGGGTACACGAGTGATGGGGTGTTTCCGTAGTGTGCAATTAGGGGTGGGGTACACGAGTGATGGAGTATGGGGTGTTCTGTATGTGCAGTTAGGGGTGGAGTACACGAGTGATGGTGTGTTTTCCGTAGTGTGCAGTTAGAGATGGGGTACATTAGTGATGGGGTGTTCCGTAGTGTGCAGGTAGGGGTGGAGTACACGAGTGATGGGGTATTCCGTAATGTGCAGTTAGGGGTGGGGTACACGAGTGATGGGGTGTTCCGTAGTGTGCAATTAGGGGTGGAGTACACGAGTGATGCGTTGTTCCGTAGTGTGCAATTAGGGGTGGGCTACACGAGTGATGGGTGTGTTCCCTAGTGCGCTGTTAGGGGTGGGGTACACGAGTGATTGGGTGTTTCCGTAGCGTGCAGTTGGTGGTGGGTACACACGTCAGGAGCGCACATACTTTGCTCTTAAGGCTGTTTCCTTCATGGTGGACCAGTACACGCGCTCCCGCTCCTCTGGTGGTCGCAAAAAAAAAAACAACAAAAAAAAAAAAACAAAAAAACGGGTTTACGCCGGCTACACACTGGCCCTTCGTTTTTAACTCATTCGTACCTTTTAAAGAGTGAATGAGATCCGTGGTGTTTTTTCCATGTCATGTACCACTCACAGTGAATCGTATTCTTTCAGAGTGTTGGGACTTGCATGATGTGAGACAAATATCTTACAGCAGACTCCGTGAGAAACCTTGTTCAGAGATGTCCTACTTAATGTATCTTAGAATTTCTGAAAGAAACTAACATTTTTTTTCATCTGATCTAAGATTTTACAGAGGACAGACAGATTTAACACAAAAAAAATTCCGGCGTGTGTTTTAGAAGGTGTGTTAAAAGGGTTTGTGTTTTTTTTTTTTTCTTTCTCAATGACTATTGAATTGACTTTAACGCAGTGACAGCCCTGATATGGCGCTTTGAGGTCGGCTTGGCTATAAGCTACATCGTCTTATAGGCACGAGGTCAGCACTCTTCCTTTTCGTCTCATCATCTCTGCTGCCCCTCTCACGCAGTTCGTGGCCCTCGTTGCAAACATGGCATCGCAGTCAGCAGAGAAAACGATCATATCTCTGTTGTCATGAAACAACATCAACAGCTGCTGTCATGAAACGACACGCCAGAGGAGACCCTACATGGATGTGGAGACTCTCTGGTGGTGTGCTGTGGAGTCTCTCTGGTGACGTGCTGTGGAGTCTCTCTGGTGACGTGGCTGTGGAGTCTCTCTGGTGACGTGCTGTGGAGTCTCTCTGGTGACGTGCTGTGGAGTCTCTCTCTGGTAGTGCGCTGTGGAGTCTCTCTGGTGGTGTGCTGTGGAGTCTCTCTGGTGACGTGCATTCGGGTCTGTCGTAAGTCAAAGTACTCAGGCCACCATCCACCACGTGACGACAACAATCATTGCTGAAATGTGGAACGAGCGAGAGGGATCTCCCTCTTCAGAGGGCGCCACGACATCCACTCAAGGGCAAAGGTGGACTTGCCCAACACAGTCAACTTTGACATAAACTCACGGCGGGAAATGTGTTTTGCGAAGTGTTCGAAAGTGAGGTTTCCACAGCAGTTGAGCGCACTTGCACAATAAACTCATCCTTAGTCTCTCCTTGTTGAATTAGTTTTTTCATTATCACCGACAAGAACTGCAATAACATCAAACAAGAGTCTATTCAAAGTGAGGTGATTGCAAGCGGAGTCTGTGACAAGTTTATCATATTATTACTAAAACAAAGTAGTGGTAGCGATCCTGCCTTTATTATTTCTAGATATTTTCTCATCTTCATCATCATCATGGTATGATTATGACGATAATAATGATAATGATAAGAACAATAATAATGATAATGATTATTACTGTCAGTATCATTAATATCATGTTCATTATCATTATCGTGATTATTATTTCAGCCGTCAGTGCCTCCCTGCCCAGCAGCCTGGTTTTCACTCCGCATCCATGCGGTCAAAGTTTGAGGAGATCAGTGATTGTTCTTTCTTCTCTTTCTTCATCATTGTTCGGTCTTCTTTTCTTTATCATTGTTTCGGTCTTCTTTTCTTTATCATTGTTCGATCTTCTCTTCTTTATCATTGTTCCTGCTTCTTTTCTTTATCATTGTTCCTTCTCCTTTTCTTCACCATTGTTCCTTCTTCTTTTCTTGATCATTGTTCCTTCTTTTCTTCATCATTGTTCGTGCTTCTTTTCTTTATCATTGTTCGAGCTTCTTTTCTTTGTCATTGCCTTGAGAGTTGTTCGTCTTACCCGAGGAAGGCCAAAGAGGTCGAAACGCGTCATATCTGTCCTGTCATTCACTCGTCTCTTTCGTTTGGCGGCGCAGCGACTTTTCCTTGAAGCTTTTAGCCATCAAACGATGACTGATAGCAAACGGATGGTGGCGGGTGTTAACCATTAAAACAATGACTGATGGTAAACGGATGGGTGGCGGGTGTTAACCATCAAACGATGACTGATGGCAAACGGATGGTGGCGGGTGATAACCATTAAACAATGACTGATGGTAAACGGATGGGTGGCGGGTGTTAACCATCAAGCGATGACTGATGCAAACGGATGGTGGCGGGTGTTAACCATCAAGCGATGACTGATGGCAAACGGATGGTGGCGGGTGTTAACCATCAAACGATGACTGATGCCAGCGGATGGTGGCGGGTGTTAACCATCAAACGATGACTGATGGCAAACGGATGGTGGTGGGTGTGTCGCAGGGCCGCTCAAAGAACATTAACGAACGCATCATCAACGGGGAGGTGTCAGAGTACGGCAAACACCCTTACATATGTTCCCTGGAGATGCAGGAGAACTATCAGTGGTTCTTCGTCTGCGGTGCCGTCATCTACAACGAGAACACCCTCCTGACGGCCGCTCACTGCGTGGATCAGCTGGCGTGAGTGTCGGGACCAGACAGGAGACAAGACAAGACCAGACCAACACAGAACAGACAGGAGACGAGAAGAACAGACCAACACAGAACAGACAGGATGCGACAAGACCAGACCAGCACAGAACAGACAGGACACACAAGACCAGACCAACACAGAACAGACATGACAAGACCAGACCAGATCAATACAGAACAGACAGGAGACGACAAGACCAGACCAACACAGAACAGACAGGAGAGACGACAAGACCAGACCAACACAGAACAGACAGGACACAAGACCAGACCAGACCAACACAGAACAGACAGGACACTACAAGACCAGACCAACACAGAACAGACAGGACACGACAAGACAGGACCAACACAGACCAGACAGAACACGACAAGACCAGACCAACACAGACAGACAGGAACGACGAGACCAGACCGGAGCGAATAAGACGTGACGAGATCAGACAAGACAAAAGAGAAAAGAGGCAGGATTTTTAAAGCAAATCGTCAAAAGTGTACGTACTATAGCCGCTAAACAGGAACAAACGAATCGCAAACGACACTCAGGACAACGAACATGAAGAACGAGCAATCGCTTATCTCATCTCATTCGGCAATCATTTATCTCATCAGATTTTTAAAAGTTTCTAAAAAGCTTATAACACTTCTATTCAGATAGAACGGTTCACATGATTAGTTCAGTCTTCACATGTGCATCTTGATTATCAGCAGCTTCATTGGCATGCACTGCTAATTATATTGAAATGTTTGAAAATGTCTACTGTGTCAATGTTTCCCGTCTGCTTTCCTACGGAGCAATCACTCATCCTCTCTCGCGTCTCTAATCGCTCGGGCGACTCGCTCGCCTCAGAGTCTCTCCGACTCAGGGGGGGTTTCTGCTTTCCCTTCCTCATCTCCATTGCTTGTTCTCGGTTCTGCTGTCTGTTTTCTGGCTTCTGTCTGCCGGGGTGCTCTGTCGCTTGCTCAGGGGTCTCTACGAAATCTCTCAGGGGATCGTTCCCTCAAGGCTCTCTCAAAAGGTGACAGGTCTCTCTGTCATCTCTCGGATCTCTCAAGGCTCGCCCTCTCTCCCCCCCTTTCTCCTCAATCGTCTCCGGTAAAACTCCTTGCGGGTCCAAACCCTCTCTCTCCTCCATCCTCTCACTCGGTCGCCATCTCGCTCTCCTCATCCTCCTCTCCCCTTCTGTCAATCATCTCTCTCAAACCTCTCATCCCCTCCTCTCTCCCTCCCCTCGAACCTTCTCTAACTCTCTCACTCTCTCGCTCGTCTCTCCAACAACTCTCTCTTCCTCCTCCCATTCGCTCTCTCTCTCTCTCTCTCTCTCTCTCCCTCTCTCTCTTCGGCCTCTCCTCGGGTCTCTCTCGGTCTCTTCTGGGACAAATTGTAAAATGAAGACAACCTGACCTTTTTTTTCCTCTTCTGGAACGAAGTGTTGTTCATTATTTATTACTCCATTTGAGTAATCCACTTTTTACCTTGTCGGGCAGACTGTTGTCGAAAGGCTTTAACGACAAATGCGTTAAGAACATTATGTTGTCTTCCTCTGTAGAATGACATTGGGCATCGTCCTGGTAAACCTGTTCTTCAATAAAAACTTTCCTGCCTCCAGAAGTCGCAGAATGTAATTTTGGCTGGTTCTGAGGGTTAAGGGTTATTTTGGGATCACGATGATATTTCAACCTGTAATTGTATTTAGATTCAGCTAAGTTTTATTGTTTATGTAGTCCTAATGTACTTTCTTGTAACATACTCGGTATTTGCTGTCCTCTGGAGGGGTCTTGTAACTCTATTTTTTCTTTCTTGTCTCTCTATTTCTGTTTCTGTTCTGTTCTGTTCTGGCATTTCCTGTCTCTGTCCTCTCTCCTCAC
>JADBJO010034004.1:0-13974 GCA_016801955.1 Conus betulinus
CGGCAGTCAGCACGACACTGACGAAAACCGTTCTTGGTAATGATGTGTACTACCCGAGTGTCTTTTCTTTTCCTTTCTTTCTTCCTTCCTTCCTTTGTTGTTCTTTTTCTGTTTGTTTTTTTTTTTAATTTCTTTAATTCCACCGTAAAAAAAATAAATAAATAAAAAATTATAAACGGACGAAAATGCACACACAAACATCCAAACACAACAAGGAGAAAGTGCTATAGTGACTGAATTGTTGTATATACACTTTCTTTTTCTTTCTTTTTTTTTTGTTGTTTTTTTTGTTTGTTTGTTTGTTTTGTTTGTTTTGTTTTGTTTTAAACTACCGTACTGAGTGGGAGTACGTTTATACGCTTTGCATTTTTTTTTTTTTTTGTTTGAATTACACCGTAAAATTTTAAGTGGAAGAATGTGCACACACACACACACACGTATGTTTATTTACGTCATAGCCTATAGATGTACGTTTTTTTTTTATTTTTGATTCTGTCTATGTGACAAGTCGTGAAGAATGCCTTGATGGAAGGTTGTTGTAGATTTTTGTTGTGTTTGGTTTTGTGTTTGTTTAAATCTTGTGAGCTATTCGAGCCACTGGTCATTTTACAAGCAAGCAACGAGACTGACCCAGTCCACCTGAGAAGTTGAAGTGTGGTCCTGAAAAGGACCTGATGATGTAAAGGAGAAAGAGGGCTGCTGCCAAAGAGCGACTTAAGCACGCTCCCCACGGATACGGCGTGCCAGCTGGATGTCCTTGGGCATGATGGTGACACGCTTGGCGTGGTGGATGGCACACAGGTTGGTGTCCTCAAAGAGTCCGACCAGGTAGGCCTCGCTGGCCTCCTGCAGGGCCATGACGGCGGAGCTCTGGAAACGCAGGTCGGTTTTGAGTCTGGGCGATCTCACGGACCAGACGCTGGAAGGGCAGTTTTACGGATCAGCAGTTCCGTGCTCTTCTGGTAACGGCGGATCTCACGGAGAGCCACTGTGCCAGGCCTGTATCTGTGGGGCTTCTTCACACCTCCCGGTAGCAGGAGCACTCTTTCTGGCAGCCTTGGTGGCCAGCTGCTTGCGCGGAGCCTTCCCTCCAGTGGACTTACGTGCAGTCTGTTTGGTACGAGCCATGGTCAGTCAGTCACTTGGCTGTCTTCTTCAACGATCAAGCTCAGAGAGACAAATAAACCCCTCCCCCGCCCCTCAGCCTACTTATAGGCCTACTAGTAGTCCCGTGCGCCCGTGTACGTGTGTGCGCGCGCGGCACTCGACTTTCTACCAATCAACGTTCAGGAGCGCCTTTTTTTCTTCGACCAATCAAACACACGCAGGCCGCCCGCGTCTCGCCCGGCGAACAAGCAGCCCAGCCAGCCCTCCACCGCACCCCCTTACTCCCTCTCTCTCTCTCTCTCTCCCCCAGCCCCATTGGAAGCAAGCAAGAGAGAGGATGGGAGTGAGAGGGTGGAGGGAATAATCATGTGAAGGAAGGAAGGAATGAAGGAACTAACAAACAGCAGCAGTTTTGCGAAGGAATGTGTCGGTACTTTCTCTCTCTCTCTGTGTGTGTGTGTGTGTGTGTGTGTGTGTGTGTGTGTGTGTGTGTGTGTGTGTGTGTGTGTTTTCTCCCCTCCCCCCAAATCGGAACAAATACTCAGCCTTGACATTGACGTTGTCCTTGGCATTAGGTGAGGTTGTTGATCTACGACCAATCATTTCTACGATGGTGCCAGACTTTCGAACGATTGGATAATAACACCAGTCGATCAGGGGGGCCGCAGTCTCTTATATAAAGGATTCTTTTCCGACCCTCAATATATATCTACCATATGCCACTCTGATTCACACGCGTTCACTCCCACCCTCCCTCCCTCCCTCCCTCCCCTCCCTCCCTCCCTCCCTCCTCCCTCCCTCCTGGCGGCTGCTGCTGCTGCTGCTGCTGCTGACGACGACGCCGCCGCCAATCTTGTGTCCAATCCTCAGCCCACCCCCACCACCGGTCCATCTGTTCTGCTCTGAATCTAGCCTGTTCCCTGATCTACACCTGCCTGCCGGCCTGCCTGCCTGCCGCTGAATCAAGGCTCGCCTCAGCTTATTATTCTGCTCCCTGCGCCAGTCACACCATCACCACATCAGTCTGTCTGCCCGTGTGTTCAACTCAACCACGTAGTTTCTGCAAGCACTCCCCCCACCCTTCACGATCTAGCAGCCTACACGCTGTGTCTTTCTTTATAAGCTTAAGTGGAAGGTGGCCTCTGATACTTGTTCGGTAGTCTAGTTGTTAGCGTGTCCACCTGTCAAACGGGAGACCAGGGTTCGTTTCCCTGATCTTTTTTTTTTTTTTTTGTTGTTGTTTTTTTTTTTTTTTTTTTTTTTTTTGGGGTGTGTGTGTGTGTGTGTTATTCTTTTCTCTGACATCCCAATTTCTACTACCAAAGGGGAGAAAGTCCTATAGTGACTGATTCTATATATATATTTTTTTCTTGTTGTTGTTGTTTGTTTGTTTGTTTTTTTTTTGTTTTGTTTTTATTCATTTATTTACCTATTTATTTTTTTCATGCCATCACCACATCAGTCAGTCTGTCTGTGTTCAACTCAACAACGTAGCTTCTGCACGCACTCTCCCACCCTCCCCCATCTAGCAGCCTAGACGCTGTGTCTTTCTTTCTTTCTTTCTGCCACCACATTTTCAAACCACTTTGGCCAACACAGACTGCTGCAAAAAACAACAACAACAACAACAACAACAACACCAACATCACCACCACCAACTCCAATAGAAAACCCGAAGAAACAACATCAACATGAAAATAACATGTCAAACTGTGTGCAAATGAACGCTGATCTTCAGACCAAATACCTAACATGACATGGCATGACATGACATGCCTTGTGACAATGCAAAATATAGATCTGTCGTAGGGCACGACTGCTCCACTGTCTTGTTTTTGCTGGGCTTTTTTTTTTTTCTTTTTGTCTCTCCTTTCTCTCTCTTTGCTTTTTCTTGGTGGATTGTGGGTTCATCTTCTTCCCGTCACATCATCCTAGGCTATCGTTATTATCAACGAGACACCAACGAAAGGGGAAGAGGGGGCCAACGACGACTCTTTGAGCAACGAGACACAAACCATCCCGCTCAGGAAAATGGGTGGCCCTGAAAGGGCCTAGTTAGTTTGGGGGTCGATTTGGGAGACAAGCAGACGCGCGCAGGTTTACTTGCTGCTGGTGTACTTGGTCACCGCCTTGGTGCCCTCACTGACGGCGTGCTTGGCCAGCTCACCTGGCAGCAGCAAGCGCACAGCCGTTTGAATCTCGCGGCTGGTGATGGTAGAGCGCTTGTTGTAGTGGGCCAGTCTGGAAGCTTCGGCAGCGATTCTCTCAAAGATGTCGTTGACGAAGCTGTTCATGATAGACATGGCTTTGCTGCTGATACCAGTGTCTGGGTGCACCTGCTTCAGCACCTTGTAGATGTAGATGGCATAGCTTTCCTTCCTTTTCCTCTTGCGCTTCTTGTCCCCGGTGCGAACGGCCTTGGCCTTGCCGGCCTTCTTGGCGCCTTTCGAGCTCACTTCGGTGGCATGCTTTGACTACAGTCGTTTGCTCTGTCGAGAAATGCCGCCGCCGACCCCGGGCTGGGAATTTATAGTGGCTGAGTTCGCTCTCGGCGGCTGCGCGCCTCACGGCGTGAACGCCGTTGGTTTTCCTGTCGCACAAGGCAGGGCCGTCAGCGAGGCTCTATTCACATGCGCGTCCGTAACCGGCCCACACTCGCTTGCTGAAAGCGCCCAACACACTTTGCTACGTAGAGCACGTTCTGTACCCGTCGTCATCGTCATCATGTCTGGTCGCGGCAAAGGAGGAAAAGTCAAGGGAAAGAGCAAGTCCCGTTCTTCCCGAGCCGGACTTCAGTTTCCCGTGGGTCGTATCCATCGTCTCCTGCGCAAGGGCAACTATGCCGAGCGTGTAGGTGCCGGAGCTCCCGTCTACCTGGCCGCTGTGCTCGAGTATCTGGCCGCCGAAGTGCTGGAGCTGGCAGGAAACGCTGCACGCGACAACAAAAAGACCAGGATCATCCCCCGTCACCTGCAGTTGGCCATCCGTAACGACGAGGAGCTGAACAAACTCCTGTCAGGCGTCACCATCGCACAGGGTGGTGTGCTGCCCAACATCCAGGCGGTGCTCCTGCCCAAGAAGTCGCAGACCAAGGCCCCAGGTGGCAAGGCTTAAGCAGCCTGTCTTCCTTGCTCCACACCGGCTTCCATTTTCAATTTCAGGTCCTTTTCAGGACCACCTCCCTTTTCCTCAGTGGGCTGGAACAGTTCTGTTGCTCAAGAGTTTCGCACTTGACAGGCTGCGTCATCCTACACAAACAAAACGTACGCACACACACACACACACTGACTGACTGGAACCATTTACTGTCAGATTAACATTGTTGTACCGACATTTAAAAAAATAAAAAAAAAACGTAATAAATTAAAGAGAAACGACAACGATACAAATACCATCTCGATGACATAAAAATCTTAAAGGAAAATGAACAGGGAGACGTTTTACATTTATAAGTAAAATGAGAAAACACACACACACACACACACACACACACACACACACATCGATACCAAGTTCTTTCCTCTTGACCAAACTAAAACACAAGAACAATTCAACAACACAGAAAACAAAAATCTTCAACGTTTGGCTCATCTTCAGGACTTGTGACATAAAACAAAAGACAAATAAATACATATATGCGATAACGTATGAAAACATATACGTAATCGGACGAATATGAACACACAGACACACATACATACACACAAACACGCGACAGACCACGCGCAGACAAGTGTGTGTGTGTGCGCGCGCGCGCGCACACACACACACACACACACACACACACACACACACACACACACACACACACACACACACACACACACACACACACACACACACCGATACCAAGTTCCTTCTTCTTGACCAAACTAAAACACAAGAACACCACTACAACAGGCTGTCGCCAGTCACACAACAAAAACAATTCAACAACAACAAAACAAATATCTTCAACGTTTCGCTCATCTTCAGGACTTGTGACATAATACGAAAGACAAATAGATACGTATAGGCGATGACGTATGAAAACATATACGTAATCGGACGAATATGAACACACAGACACACATACATACACACAAAGACGGGAGAGACCGCGCGCGCACCACACACACACACACACACACACACACACACACACACACACACACACACACACACACACACACACACACACACACACACACACACACACACACACACACACACACACACAAGCAAGCGCGCGCACCTTTAAAGACGTATTTATCCGTTTAGGTATATGTTTTGATATGCTATTGCTTATATGTTTCATTGAAGATTTTTTTTGTTGTTTTCTTCTTTGTTTGTTTGTTTGTTTGTTTTCGTTTTCCTACTCAATCGTACCAAAGCACGACAGAGAAGATAAATGATTGGCCGTAGATCAGTACACCAGAACTAAAGATTTCCTTTAGATCAAAGTGAAAAACACAACAACAACAACCAGCACAACGGGCTGGCGCCAGTCAAGAAATCTTGATCGAACAGTTTCCATGCAAACATGTCCTCTCTCACATATCGACGTTGATTATCTGTGCGTGTTTGGGATAGGGTGAGGGGGAACGCTGATTCTCATACTAAATACGTGACATGAATGATGACATGACATGACATGTCCTGTGACAATGCTACTTATAGATCTGTTGTACAGTGTCACACACACGACTACGACTGCTCCACTTTCTTAATTGCTTTGCTTTTTTTTTTTTTTTTTTTTTTTTTCTTGACAGATGGAGTGGTGGGGGTGGGGGTTAGGGTAGGATGATAATTATATTATGACATACCCTACATACTACGAACATTGATCTAAAGAGAGAAGAGAGAGAGAGAGAGAGACTAGAGAGAGAGAGAGAGAGAGAGAGAGAGGGAGAGAGAGAGAGATAAGGGAGAGAGAGAGACCGGAACGTTTTTTTGTGTTTTTCCCCTCGCATGCGAATGCGCTTTATCCCTCGTTCCACTTGTTGACCCTTGTTGCCCCCGCCACCAAATGTTTGTGTGGGTGTGTGTGTGTAATGCTGTGTGTGTGTGTGTGTGTGTGTGTGGTGTGTGTGTGTGTGTGTGTGTGTGTGTGTCTCCCGCTGGGATAGATGGTGGAGCGCGCCGCGCCGCCCGGTTTCGCGCGCGAGCGCGATGGCGCGCGCGACGCAGCAGGGGTGCGGGCGGAGCGTGTAGCCCGCATTGTGCGTATGCGTGTCGCGTGTGCTTGCAGATCAATGTTTGTGTGTGAGTTGTTGTGTGTAGTATTGTGTTGTTGTTGTTGGCTGTGTGTGTGTTTATTAAAATCAGTTTTCGCGCGGCCGTTTGTCACCGTCTGTCGCGACTTTATGCTTTTCTTTCCAGATCAGTTCGTGTTGGTCCTGTGTGTGATAATTTTTACCATCCGAGTTCTGTCTGTCACCTGTCCCGTGTCTGAAGAATACAGTTGTCACTCTGTGGTTGCCTGTCGAAGCCGAACTGTGTAGCCTGGTGTCGTTCTCGTGTGTGTATCAAAAACTTTTCATCAGCCCCATGTGTTTAGTGTTTTTGTGGCAGTGCCAACAAGTCGGTTAACACACTGCTGTGCTGTTTTACCACTGTGTGTGTGGTGTGTGTGTGTGTGGGTTTGTGTGTGTGTGTTGGGGGTGTGTGTGTGTGTGTGTTAGTTGTGGTGTGTGTGTGTGTGTGTGTGTGTGTGTGTGTGGTGTGTGTGGTGTGTGTGTGTGTTGTGTGTGGTGTGTGTGTGTGTTGTGTGTATGTGAATATTCTTGAACGACGTCGTTTGATTCACACAGCAGCCACTTACATCATCCGTTTGATGGAACACATCCTTCCTTCCGAAATACTTTTTTGTCTATAGCTTGCTCCAGACTTGTGTCGATGTCCGATGCAGGCCCGACTGGGGTGGATTTCTGGGCCACTGCTGTTGCACTCCGACGGATCGGGGTGCTTTTCGGGTGGTGCGAGCACCGAAGTGTATCCTGAATGGGCGTGGATGTGTATGTGCTGTGCGCGTTATGTGTGCGTGTATGTGTGTGTTTATGAGAGTGAATGCCAGTGTGTGGTGTACGAGTGTTTTATGAGTTTTGTGTGTGCATGTGTGTGTGTGTGTGTCGTGTATGTGTTGTGTGTGTGTGTGTGTGTGTGTGTGTGTGTGTGTGTGTGTGTGTGTGTGTGTGTGTGTGTGTGTGTGTGTGTGGTGTGTGCGTGCGTGCGTAACGCACGCGCACACGTTCGTGTGGCGTGTGTGCACACCAACATCTGTTTAACATCACGAAACTGTGAAGAGCTCCCACCAGTCAGTTTGTTTGTTGTTGTTGTTGTTTTGTTTTTAAAATCAGTTTACACCCTGTCCCGTGTCGACAACCTTTTTCATCCCGTGTCTGTCCTGTGTTGATACTGTTCAACCTGAGTCTGTCCCATGTGTTGAAGACTAATGTGTAGCCCTGGTGTCAGTCTCGTGTGTGTACCCAGACCGTTCAGCCAATGTGTTCAGTGTCTACTGTCAGTGCAACAAGTCGGTTTGTACCCTGCTGTGTCTGTGTACCACTTTTCACAAGCCCCAGCCCCAATGTGTGTGTGTGTGTGTGTGTGTGTGTGTGTGTGTGGTGTGTGTGTGTGTGTGTGTGTGTGTGGTGTGTGTGTGTGTGTGGTGTGTGTGTGTGCGCGCGCGTGCGTGGGTGTGCGTACGTACGTACGTATGTATATGTACGTGCGCGCGCCCGTAACGCGCGCGCGTGCGCTCGCGCAGATGTGTGTATACCACAATGTCAACATCAGGAAACTATGAACAGCCCCCTCCCAGATCAGTTTGTTGTTTTTTTGTTTGTTGTAGTTGTTGTTGATGTTGTTGTTTTGAAATCAGTTTACCCCCTGTCCCGTGTCGATACGTTTTCATCCCCGTGTGTCTGGCCAGTGTTGATACTGTTACTGTTTAGCCTGAGTCTGTGTAGCCTGGTGTCGGTCTGCATCAAATCGTGTGTACCAAACACCTTTCAGCCATGTCATGGCCCAGTGTCTCTTGTGTCAGTTCGTTTCCCTTCTCTTTTTCTTTTTCACCTTCTTCTTTCTCTTCCGATCGCGCTCGTTTTTCGACCGCTTCTTTCGCGCCGGCTCGCTCTCCTGTCTTCTCTGCTCTCCCTGTCTGTCTCTCCGTCTCTTGGGATTGTGCAGAGTTGTAGGGTTTTTAATTTTTTAAAAAAAAAAAAAAAAAAAAATAAAAAGATAGCCCCCCCCCAACCGCCGGTCGATCTGCTGTGCTCTGTTCTGAAGCTAGCCTGTTCTGCTTATGTACATACTCTTGCCGTCCAGCCAGGCCGCCGCTGGATCAAGGCTCGCATTCGAGTTTATTGTTCTGTGTCCTTCCCCGCGTCATGCATACCATCACCACATTAGTCTGTCTGTGTGTTTCAACTGAACAACGTAGTGCAGGGCTGCATGCAGTCTCGGACTCCTTCCCTCATCTGGGCAGCTTATCCGCTGTGTTTTTCTTTATAAACTTACGTAGAGGGGAAATTTGGTTGCGAGAGCTTTTGCGGTGGAGCAATGCTTTGCCAGCCTGTGGCTCGTGGTGCGACTGAGGTTCATATTAGCCCCAGTAAAGGTTTTTTTTTTTTTTTCATTCTGTGTCTTTTTCTTTTCGTTTTTGGTTCAATGTCCTACCCGTTTGGCGGTTTTTTTTTTTTTTTTTTTTTTTTTTTGTTTTTTTTTTTTCTTTTCTTTTCTTTTGTCTTCTTAGAAGCTTGGTCCCCCTTGGCAAAACACAAAAAATGCTCGTTTCTTTCCGCGGTGACCGTGTGTGTGTGTGTGTGTGTGTGTGTGGTGTCACTGGTGTGTGTGTGTGTGGGTGTGTGTGTGTGATGGCGCGTTTCTCTCTCTCTCACTCGCTCTCCTTTTCTTCTTTTAGATTTGGCTGGCTTGCATCACAACAAGAGCAATTTTTTTGTTTTTTATCTTAGGTGTGCTTAAAAAAAAAAAGAAAGAATTAAAAAAAGAATATAAAACAAAAAAAAAAGGTTTTTTTCATTCTCGACAGTAGTCCGACACCAGCACCAAGAGTCCCGTCCAGCCGAGAGTGAGCGCCCCAAGGTTGGACTTGGTTCCGTGAACTTTGAAGCAGGGGTACGAATAGATGGCCAACGGCTTGCCCGCCAGTCAGAAATATTTCCCCTTGTCCTCTGGAGTTGGAGGTTTGCGTGAGGCCGGCAGGCTGCCCGTTTTGATTGAGAAGCGTCGAAGCGCTTTGGGGCTTAGTGTGAAAATGCGTTATCTCGCCGTCGTCAATTGGACGCATGGTCGGGTACGGGGTTTTTGACGCGTAAGCGAGCAAGCGAGGCGAAATTGTCCGTAGGCAAGATCGGGGCGTTTATAGTTTCAGTTCAGGTCCTTTTTGTCAGATAGAACAGCTGTTTCCGTTGTGAGTGGCACGACAAGGCATGTCTTTTGTCTTGGACTACGAGGCAAAGGCGGTACCGGTGGGGTTCGGGGAAAAACGCCGGGGGCGCCAAGCCATAGCGTCATCCGTGTGGCAAAGTGTTGTGTGCGACAACCTCTCATGTAGATATCACCTTAATCCATTGGCTATAACCCGTCCATTTGGTACTTAACCGAGACGAAAGGAGCACGTCAACAAAACGTGTTTTCGTCTGTCGGCGCAGACTGCGTTGTGGTGGGTCAAACCAGTGTTCAGCAGCATGGTCTGATGGCACGGCTGCCTACTCCATCTATTGGAGGAGACACGGCCCTTTTGGTGGGTGCCATCAAGGTGTGTTCCTGGACAAACGTCGGTATCGCCTGGAATATGCGGCTCGTCAACTTTACAAAACAGGAGCTCCACGCTGCCAAGAGAATCACCGAGATGTCCATGGCAATGCGGTAAAGGTTGGTGAAGGGCTATGCAAGCGGTTGGCTCGGTCGTCTAGCTGGACGATCCTTGACTAAGCGCCATGGCCCGCACACATGTAACTACGGTTTTTTTGGTGGTCAACGTGTTACACACGCCAGTTCGGCAGTCATCTTTTCTAACCAGACTCTACCCGTTGTTTCTGAAGGTAAAGGAAGTCGACAACTACAAATCAAAAAAGCCCGAGCCCGCGCAACTTCAGTCCACGGCTAAAAAAAGAAAGGACCCTTGGAAACCCCAAAAACATTGCTGTGTACGGCCCTTTTCAGGGCTACCCGACCGTACTCAGCCTTCTGTTTCGCCAAGTGTTTTGCTGTTGGCTAGTTTTCGTTGCAGAGTGTGCTGGTTGTGTTGTGGTGTTTGAGTGTGGGCGTGTGTGTGTGTGACAAAAGCTGACCTTGGCCAGTGCATTTGACACATATGGGGTGAGGGTGGTGTATTGTTTCTCTGAATCACTATTACACACAGCTATGCTTGCTGGCCACTATTACGCCTTTTGCTTTGCTATTTTTATTGTTGCTTTGCTTCTACAGCATATTTCTGTGACCACCTTCGTGACTAAGTAACGGTACGTTTTGTTCCTCTGAACAGTTACTTTAGGCCAGCCTGTAGTAACCTTTGACAAACAACACCAAACTGGACATAAAACTACACAGCAAAAGCTGCAGAGGTAAACAAACACAAACTAACTTTGATTCCAAGACTGGGGCACAGCCTTTTCCATCTCGAATGCAGCAGTTCAGTTACGTATATGTTTTTTTCGTCATACTGTGTCATTATTGCCTATACGTTTGCTTTCGTTGAAGGTGCTTTTTTTTATTTATTTTATTTTATTTTTTTAAAATTCCATCGTAGCGAAAAGCAAACCCCACTGCCAGAGAAAGAAATGATCGCCTTGTCGATCGTAGACAACCCTACTTACTGTTCAACACCCCCACCAATGTGGGTGTGTGGTGTGTGTGGGTGTGTGTGTTTGTGTGTCGTGTGTGTGGGTGTGTGTGTGTGTGGTGTGTGCTGTGTGTGTGTGCCATGCCTGGTGGTGTTTTTGCGGTGTGTGTGTTTGTGTGTGTGTGTGTGGGCACACCCATATAAATCTGTTTTTCCCAGGGATCAGGTTTTGTTGGTTTTGTTGTTGTTTTAAATCCAGTTTTTACCTGTTAGCCCTGGGCTGTGTCTGTCTGTCGCTGGGTGATGTAACTCTGTGGCATGACACTGACCACCTCGTGTCTCTTCGTGTTCCCTGTGCTGGTGTCTGTGTGGTGTGGTGTGTGTGTGTGTGTGTGGTGTGCGCGCGCGCGCGCGCGCGCGCCGCGCGCGCGAAAAAGGTCCATGTCTACGGTACGTGTGACCCTGTGTGCTCTCCGCGCGCGTGTGTGTGTGCGTTGTGTGCACACCAACATCTGCTGTCAACCATCACGAAACTTGAACTGAACAGCTCCCCAGATTCTGTTTTGTTGTGTTGTTGTTGTTGTTGTTGTTGTTGTTGTTGTTGTTTTAAATCAGTTTAGTCCTGTCCGTGGTCCGACCGTGTCGCACACCCTCTTTTCCAACCCCGTGTCTGGCCAGTATTAAATTACTGTTTCAGGGGCCACGATTATCTGTGTCCGGCTGAAAGTCTGCCCTGGTGTGAAGACTACTGGTGGAGCGCTGGTGTCAGTCTCCGTGTATAACCAATGCTTTTTCACCAACCCCATTGTGGTTCAGTGTCCTTTGTGGCAGTGCCAACAAGTCAGTGTTTGGTTACCCCCTGCTCTGTGTGTTGTGTGGTGGTGTGTGTGTGTGTTGTGGGGTGTGGGGTGTGTGTGTGTGTGTGTGTGTGTGTGTGTGTGGTGTGTGTGGTGTGTGGAGCAAGTGCGCGCGCGCGCGTGTGGTGTGTGCGTGTGTACATACCAATATCTGTCAACATCACGAAACTGTGGAACAGCTCCCCAGATCAGGTTTGGTTGTTGTTGTTGTGTGTTGTTTGTTGTTTTTAGATCAGTTTTTTAACCCTGGCCCATGTTTGAACACCTTTTCATCCCGTTGTCTTGGGCGGTGTTGATACTGCTCCCTCCTGAGTCTGTCCCCCGGTGTTGAAGAGACTATCTGTGTAGAGTCCTGGTGTCAGTCTCTCCTTGTTGTGTGCCCAACACCTTGCCGTCCAACCCACCTTCCCGCCCATGGCCGCTCGCTCCAGTCCCCCTGTGCTGTCAGTGCTACAAAAAGTCGGTTCAGGCGCGCGGGCAGTCAGCACGACAACTGACCGAAACCGTTTCTGGTAATTGTTTGTGTGTTTGTGTACTAACCCGAGTGTCTTTTTTTTTCCTTTTCCTTTCGTCCCCCCTCCTATCCCTGTTGTTGTTCTTTTTACTTGTTTGTTTTTTTAATTTCTTTTTTTTAATTCTTTTAACCCACCGTTAAAAATAAAATAAATAAAAAATTATAAAACTGAGACGAAAATGCCCCACACAACAAAACCACAGTCCAAAATCACAACAATGAGACCAGTGTGCTATAGTGAACTGAATACTGTTGTATATATAATAACTTTCTTTTTTTTCTCTTTCTTTTTTTTTTCTTTTTTGTTTTCCTTTGTTGTTTTTGTTTTGTTTTTGGTTTTTTGTTTTGCTTTTTGTTTGAAACGTTAAACCGTACTGAGTCTGGTGGAGTACGTTATAGATTACACGCTTTTGCCTTCTTTTTTTTTTTTTTTTTTTTTTCCTTTCTGTTTTGAAATACACACCGTAAAATTTGTAAGTTGGAGAAGAATGGTGCACTACAACACGACACACACACAATGTATGTTTATTGCACGTCGATATACTGGCGGCTATAGATGTAAGCGTTTTTTTTTTATTTTTGATTTCCTGTCCTATTTGTGACAGATGTCCGGAAGAATTGCCCGTGATGTGTGTGATAGGTTGTTGTAGATTTTTGCTTGTTTTTGGTTTTTTTGTGTTTTTTTTAAAAATCATTGTGACTGATTTTCGGAGCCACGGTCATTTTAGCTTTTATACCAAAGCAATCAACACGAGACTGACCAGTCACCTGGAAGTTGAGGTGTTCGGCTGAAAAGGACCTGATGATGTAACAAGGAGCAAAAGGATAGTGCTGTGCTGTGCCAGGATGCGACTTTAAGCTAGCGCTCCCGCACGGGATTACGCGGACGGGCGTGCGCTAGCGTGATGTCCTGGGAGAGCATTATGATGGGACGACAGCACTTGCGTGGATGTGCGACATCAGTTGGTGGTCGGCTCAAAGAGTCCGACGCAGGTATGGCCATCCGCTGGTCCCTCGCCACTGCAGGGCCATGACGCGGAGGCTCTTGAAAAACACGAGGTCTGTTTTGAAGGCCTGGGCGATCCATCACACCGGACCAGTACGCTGGAAGGGGCAGTTTAGCACGGCAGCATTACCTGCTCTTCTGGTAACGCTACGTACACAAAGGTCGCGGATTCTCCAGCGAGAGCGCACTGTGCCAGGGCCTGTATTCGTGTGGGGCTTCTTTACACACCTCCGTTTAGCCCGAGGCACTCTTTCCTTTCTGGCAGCCTGGTGGCCACTGCTTGCGCGTGAGCCTTCGCTCCATTGGATCCCTTATACGTGAGGCAGCTGTTGGTACGAAAGCGCATGGTCGCGAGTAGTCATCACAGTTGGTCTGTCTTCCTCCCCGCTCCCTCAACGATCAAGCTCTGCTCAGAGAGACAAAATAAACCCTCTCCATCCGTTCCCCGCCCGTCTAAGCCGGTCAGTTCGAAGCCCTACTTAAGGCCTACTAGTAGTTATCCGTGCGCCCCCGTGTATCCGTGTGTGCGCGCGTGCGCGCACTCTGGACTTCTACCATCAACGGTTCACAGGGAGCGGCCTTTTCCCCCTCGCCTCTTCGCATTTACTTCGACGCAAGTCAAACCTCGGGACGCAGAGCAGGCGTTAGCGCCGCCTCAGCGTCATCAGCCCAGGAGCTCTGACCAAGTGCAGCGCCAGCCAGC
>JADBJO010034005.1:5000-10000 GCA_016801955.1 Conus betulinus
CAAAATCAACTATAGGGTTTGTTTGAAGCTAGTTTGGAACAACATGGACATTAACATAGAGGGGCTTAGGGGTCAGAATTGAGGATTTAGAATTGTGCAAAAATATGTTTTTATTAGTACATACCATAAATACACAGGATTGTGGTAACAAAAATCAGTTGACAGATGACTTTAAAATCATGTATCTTTTAGTGAAAAGATGCTTTGATGGAGTGACTTCTTTCACCCCCATGTTGAAAGACAAAATGAGAGAATACACTGATGAAGACTTTTTTCACCCATTCTCTGTCGCTAGATTCATGTTAAAAGACAAAATGAGAGAATACGTTGATGAAGTGACTTTTTTCACCCATTCTCTGTTAGTAGATTCATGTGAAAAAGACAAAATGAGAGAATACGTTGATGGAGTGACTTCTTTCACCCATTCTCTGTTAGTAGATTCATGTTGAAAGACAAAATGAGAGAATACGTTGATGGAGTGACTTCTTTCATCCATTCTCTGTTAGTAGATTCATGTTGAAAGACAAAATGAGAGAATACGTTGATGGAGTGACTTCTTTCATCCATTCTCTGTTAGTAGATTCATGTTGAAAGACAAAATGAGAGAATACGTTGATGGAGTGACTTCTTTTCCATTCTCTGTTAGTAGATTCATGTTGAAAGACAAAATGAGAGAATACGTTGATGGAGTGACTTCTTTCATCCATTCTCTTTTAGTAGATTCATGTGTGAAAGACAAAATGAGAGAATACGTTGATGGAGTGACTTCTTTCATCCATTCTCTTTTAGTAGATTCATGGTGAAGACAAAATGAGAGAATACGTTGATGGAGTGACTTCTTTCACCCATTCTCTTTTTAGTAGATTCATGGTGAAAGACAAAATGAGAGAATATGTTTGTACTCCAACTGTGGATTTAAAGTCATTCTCATGCTATGGAAAGCACTGACCAATGAACTCAAAATGATCACCATAGGAAACGCTGACTTCAATTTGTCCAGCTTCTAGAATATTTTAATGATGCTTAGCATTGTCAGCAGCATTCTTTCTAGCTTTTCACATCAAAATTTATTAGAAATGCTGGGCTGATTTCACGGGTACAGACAATGTTTTTTTGTGTGATCAGGTGATGGGGAATGCCAGCGAGTTTCAGCCAGATTTCCAGCTGGTGATTGACGTCAGTTTTGAACATCATCAGGTGCGTGACATCTGTTTTGTAAGTTGTTTTGATGTCTCTCCCACTCATACCCCCCCCCCCCCTCCCCCCCCCCCCCCCCCCTACCCCTGTGCCCAGCACCTCCCTCCCCACTCCATTGTTTTTCTTTTATACATGTGACCTTGTCACTTCAGAGGGAAGTCAGATTGTAATGGTTTGTGTAGTGGAGCATGAAAACAAACAAATGATGTGGAGCATTGATTTTAGCTGGATTGGAATCTGTGCTCGCTCATTTTGGGCTTCGGGGTCAAGCTTTGAATATGTGGGTGCTCATTTAATGAATGAAAAGATTTCAGTTTCATGTATTTTGCTTTTTTGTTCTTTCCTTCTTTCTTTTTCTGTTCTATAAAGAAAATGGCTGGTACATAGTTTCCATGGAGACTTTGTAGAGAACATGTGAAAGCTGCACATGTTTAATCTAATGCACAACTTTTTTAATTGAAAAAGATTTGTAGCACTGGTATCATGTGTCTGATTTAGAAAAGATCTGCAGTACTTAAAAGGGAATACAATATCTAAACTTCCAATATTTCCTCTGTGCAGGGCATAGATTTCTAAAAGAGTTTCTCCTCACCTCTGTGTCCTGGTTTTGTGTCTCCTGCTGGCTGCAAGGAAGCCCCCCCCCCCCCCCCCCCCCCCCCCCCCCCCCCTCCCTCTACATCCCCCATACCTCCCCAGCCACATGCTGTGCACTTCAAGATCCTAAGACTTCATTTTGTCTTGGTTTCTAGACCTCATTTCCTTGTGCCTTGGGGACTTGGTGTCAGGGCTTGTTTGGTGGTGTAGGTGGGAGGTCTGCAGAGCAGAACTGTAAGCTGCTCTTCCTCATTAAATATCAGCATCTCCAGGCATCGGGTCAGTTCCCTGGCAAAGGTCTTTGTTGCCAATGGTATGAAACTAGTGCATGTTTCTCCTCAGATGGTTGTTGATGGAAAGTGCCTGCTCTTTCTTGGTGCTTATTGCTGGTGTTATCCTCTGAGTTTGAGCTGCACAAAGTAGGTAGACTTGATGTTGGTTGGAGATCCTGGTCTTGGTTTCTTAGGAGATCCTGGTCTTGGTTTGTTAGGAGATCCTGGTCTTGGTTTGTTGGGAGATCCTGGTCTTGGTTTGTTAGGAGATCCTGGTCTTGGTTTGTTGGGAGATCCTGATCTTGGTTTGTTGGGAGATCCTGGTCTTGGTTTTTGGGGGGAGCACTTAGGGAACTTCAAGAGTTCTTCAGGAATAGATAATGCGCAAGACTGGAGAAGACATTTTGTGAGTGGTGGAGTGGTGTGAGTGTTGCATGGTTCATGAATATGCAACAATTGATGTAGGATATTTTTTTCACTGGTGCCATGGTGACAGTCTGTGCATGAAGAATGTCTTGATACAATGATTGGTGTCATGGCATTGACAGTCTGTGAATGTTTTGATACAATGATTGGTGTCATGGCATTGACAGTCTGTGATGATGTTTTGATACAATGATTGGTGTCATGGCATTGACATGATGAGGTTTTTAATACAATGATGGGTCATGGCACAGTCTGTTGATGAGGAATGTTTTTAATACAATGATAGGTGTCATGGCATTGACAGTCTGTTGATGAGGAATGTTTTAATACAATGATAGGTGTCATGGCATTGACAGTCTGTTGATGAGGAATGTTTTGATACAATGATTGGGTGTTAGGTCTCTTTCTTCCTGCATCACTATTTCTCTCTTTGTCCCATTGTCTGCTATTTCTGTCTCTTTGTCTGTCTCTCTCTCTACGTCTCTCTTTGTCTGTCTGCGCTTTCTGTCTCTTTGTCACTGTCTCTCACTGTCTCTGTCTCTCTGTCTCTTTTTTGTCTGTGTCTATCTCTTTGTCTCTCTCTGTCTGTCTGTCTGTCTGTCTCTCTCTCTCTCTCTCTCTCTCTCTTTCTCATATATATGGGTATTTGCTTTCATTGTGAAAATGTTAGTGTGTTTATGTGTGGTACATGTCTGCATGAAGGGGGCTGAGGTAGAAGGGGGGGGGGGGGGGGGGGGTTGTGGACACAGTGTTTGGCCAAGCTGTGTCTGTTTATTGGCCTTTACGGATTTACAGTTGTAATGATCACAATTCAGCATGATTGAATGCACCTCACAGCTCATTGGCAGTATTTACTTCAGCTCAGTAAAAGCGACTCATGTTCAGGGGACTCAGTCTGAAGGTCTTTCCAAACCATGCTACTGAAGCAGTGCTTACTCAGTTTTCTACTGCTGTAAACAGATAGTAAATGAAGACTTCTCAGCGCTCACAGACCAGGACACAGAATAGTGACTGGCTGTGCATCACAGCCACAGATGTAAAGTCTAGTCCACATCAGCTGATCCCCCCAATAACAGTAGGTTTGCTTAGGGCTGGCAGGATGTGTGGGGACTCCATAATGTGCTAGGTCTCAATCTCATCTTTGTCCATGGCAGGCCTTGTGGCCTGCTTTGTGCTCAGTCGAGTAGGAAAGATTACGTGCCTAGAGTAAGTGTCCAGAAGCCACTTGAAACTTTTTTGTTTGATGGTATTCCAGATTTTGGCGATGCGACTATGCTCCCTGGTTTTAATAGAACAAAATGAATATGTATGTTCACTTCCAAAAAGAATAAAGCCTTTAATATATAAAACATTTTTCTGTTCAGTGTTTCGAAAGTATGAATGAAATCATCTCTTTATCTACTGTTTTAAGTTTCAGATCAAACCGTCAAAATACAAAATGTTTTGAAAAAAAGAAAGTGATTTATTTTATTTGTGTATGACTTGCCAGTAATGATCTCAAAGAAAAGTACCTGGGAAGCTAAAACAACAAACTAGTTTTTTTTTGCAAGCATCCTGACTGCCTGTGGTAAGGTATCAGGTCATAAGGCAAGGCAGAAGACGAGGAGAACACAGAGCTGTGGAGTCACTGTGGTGGTGCCTGTTGTAGGATCCACCATGATGGTGCCCAACATCTCCCAGCACTACTTGCTAAGCATCCACTGACAACACATCATTACAAACGCAGGCGTTCCACTGGAGAGTGTGAGCACATCCATTGGAAACTTCCTGTGAACCAGCTGACTCTAATTTCCACAAGAGTGTGGACATGGAGAGAAAGTTGAAAGGGAGGTCATCACTGGTCTTTTATGAAGTTCAAAGTGGAATTTTATCCTGAAGGAAATTTCCACATTGACATTATTGTGAGGTATTTTTACTGCCTTTTCAAGACCGCAGGCTCCTTTCCGATGAGATGGCAGGTGTCAAAGGTGCAAAGGTACAAAGTCTATGAAAGAGTAGATAATGTACCCATTCTTTCAACTGTCATGACAAAATATTTTCTTTTTTTTCCTTTTCTTTTTTTGGCTATAGTGTATTGCAGTAAAGTGAGTGTAAAAACATATTCTATCAAATATTAAATCTAACACGTTTCGCCACCCATCCCCCCCCCCCCCTCCTTTTCCCCCTCGAGCCGAGCCATACATTTGATATTTAAAAGAAAGAAAGTTTTGGGAAAACTGTCTGTGCCTTCTGCTTTTTTTTTTGTTGTTGTTTTTTTTTATCCCTTGTTTCTTTCTTTCTTTTTTCATTTGTTTGTTTGTCTGTTGGTGTTATATCATCTGTGGTCTCTCTGTGGCACACTTGCTGCCCTGCTTCAACCCTTCCTACGAAACTATCGCCACAGACTCTTTGGGGAACTTCTGACATCGGGTCGTCAAGAGGCACCCCACCAGAAGAGATGCTGCACTGCTGCTGGGTTATTTTGCATTGTGTTCCGCGGTGCCTTTTCTGATCCAGCTTACATGGAACACT
>JADBJO010034005.1:12500-13974 GCA_016801955.1 Conus betulinus
TTCCAAGTGACTCAATTCCAAGTTTTGCGTCAATTAGTGTTAGGTAATTGCTATGGAAGACGTCATCAAGCGGTTGTTGTTTATCAGAGGTTTGGGATGGCTGTGCCAGTGTGTTAGAAAGTGTGGACGTTGTTTAATTCAGTCTTGTTCAGTATTCCGGTTTTTTTTTTTTTTGACATCATAATTCGGTTCAAGTTTCTGCATCTCCTTTTGTGTACTTTCCACATAGAACTTTGTTTCTTCATTTATATATTCAGCATCTTTATTTTCAGTGTTCACCAGTTATTATTCTTTATCAGTCATTCACTTTATTCAGTAAATGAATCTTCAGTTTTCTTTCAAGCGTGACTTTAGTTCAAGTGTGTTTGATCATTGTACTGAATACCCTTGACACATGATATATGGATTGAAAAAAAAAGAAAATCATCTTGGGTTTTGAAAATCAGAGGAGGGTATCATCTCTCTGCTGTTTTGCGCCATTGTATATGAACTCTTCTGGTCATTGTGAGACTGAAGCTTTCTTGCCCCAGGATGGGGCTGACAGAGTATGTTACCAGGTACTGCTGGCTTAAAGTGACCCCTGTAAAATCTCTATACTGTTAATGTTAAATTGGCATATGTCAGTATATCAGACCTGTCTTAACCTACGATTTTTTAGCGTATTTTGCAAAATTTGGTTGGAAAATACAATAATACGCTGAGTACGACAAAAATACAAAATCGGCAGCACTGGTTTAAAAAATTGTACTATTTTCCTGTTTGAAGTTATTGCCCCTAGTTTCAGCACACTGGCTCAGACTGTGGTCGGCCATCTTTTATGGTGAGCAACTGACACAGATAGTCACTAGGACAATGCCGCCACTAGTGAAAATAACGCATTCATTACAGTGATGAAGAGTTAGATATTGAAAAGAAGGTTGCCAGAACAAGGGAGCAAACTTTCCTGAATGCATACCACACAACTTGGAAGTGCTTAGTCCCAAGCTCAGAAAAAGGCCAAAACTTTTGTGTGGTGCACAAAATTGCATAAAAAAAAAAAGATCAGAAGTGGTGAAGTGAAACCTGAAATTGTACAAGCATTCCAAAAGGCCGAGGTGAAGTCTAGTGGGGACCTGGAGCAGCAGGTAACAAATGCCGAGGTGATGATGTGTAGGCTGGTGGCTGACGCGTATCTGTCCCTGTCAAGACTGATCGTCTGTCTTCCTATTCAAGGAGATGATCGTCTTGCTCCCTATTCAAGAAGATGATCATCTTGCTCCCTATTGAAGAAGATGTTTCCTGACACTAGTGACAGCAAAATTGCTTATGTGTATGTCTGTCACTTTTACTTCTACTATTAAATTATCTTCACTTCCCCCACCCTCAGCCCCACACCCCAAACATGGGGGAGGGAGGGATGGAGTGGCAGTACAAAGAGAAGAAAAAGATGGAAAATGAAAACTGTAAGGGGGGGGGGGGGGGGGGGGGGGGGGTG
>JADBJO010034007.1:0-13973 GCA_016801955.1 Conus betulinus
GAGAGACGAAGTGGTCAAAGGCCCATCTTTTTCTTGGCTCTGTTATCACAGTGAAGAGAGAAACTGAACTCCACGGTGGCACAAAGGTCAGTGAGGAGACAGTGGCAGGGAGAGGGTAAGAGGGGACTGGGGGTGGGGGTGGGGGTGGGGTTGGATTACGAGGTGATGTTACAACATGATTTCTCACCCACGTGAAAGACTATGTCTGAACTGCACCGCAAAACCCTGAGAGAGGGATAATGCACAACGTATGTGCATGTTTTTTTGTTCACCCTGCACATTGTTTCATCCTAGCACCTTACGTCTCGTTTCTTCTTCTTGTTGTTGTTGTTGCTCTTCTTCTTCTTCTTCTTCTTTTTTTCTTCTTCTTCTCTTCTTCTTCTTCTCTTCTTCTTCTTCTTCATTTCACTGATGCACCACACTGAAGAACTGTTCACCAGGTTTCTCAAGCTCTGTCAGCAGTGTGCCAAGAGTTGGACCTCTGTAATTGTGTTCCTGTCCCACTCGCGACGTTGTTAGTCCATCAGAGTTTTTTTCTGTCTTCCTCTTCATCTCACTCCCTTCACAGCTCCTTGGAGGATTGTTTTTTGTTAGTCCATCAGAGTTTTTTCTGTCTTCCTCTTCATCTCACTCCCTTCACAGCTCCTTGGAGGATTGTTTTTTGTTAGTCCATCAGAGTTTTTTCTGTCTTCCTCTTCATTTCACTCCCTTCACAGCTCCTTGGAGGATTGTTTTTTTGTTAGTCCATCAGAGTTTTTCTGTCTTCCTCTTCATCTCACTCCCTTCACAGCTCCTTGGAGGATTGTTTTTGTTAGTCCATCAGAGTTTTTTTTCTGTCTTCCTCTTCATCTCACTCCCTTCACAGTTCCTTGGAGGATTGTTTTTGGGAAGACCGCTATATCTTGTTGCGTGGCCATACCAACATAATTTGGTGAACTTAGTCACGTTTACTGTCATGAAACTGAAGGAAAAAAATCACTATTTGTGCGTGTGCGAGCGCGCGCGCGCGCGCGTGTGTGTGTGTGTGTGTGTGTGTGAATGTGTGTACGTGTGTACGCATGCCCAGGTGCGCTCGTGTGTGTGTGTGTGTGTGTGTGTGTGTGTGTGTGTGTGTGTGTGTGTGTGTGTGTGTGTACTAGTACAGTCAAATAAAAATCACTTTTCAGCCTCTTCATGATAAGATGAAGTCCTTCAAGCTTCCGTTGACTTTGTCAAGTGTTTTTAATCCCAGTTATGAGAACGGCTGGAGCCTGGCAATGTTGGCTGTTACTCTTATTAAATCTCATCCACTTGGAAGATATTTTTAATTCTTTCACCGCCCCACCCTCTCCTCAATACCTCCCTAATACTTTTTGTCTATAGCTTGCTCCAAACTTGTGTCGATGTCCGACTGGTGGATTTCTGGGCCCCTGCTGTTGCGCACCGACGGATCGGGGTGCGAGCACCGAAGCGTATCCTGAATGGGCGTGGATGTGTATGTGCGTGCGCGCGTATGTGTGCATGCATGCGTGTGTTTATGAGAGTGAATGCATGTGTGTACGAGTGCTCGAGTATGAGTGTGTGTGTATGTGTGTGTGTGTGTGTGTGTGTGTGTGTGTGTGTGTGTGTGTGTGTGTGTGTGTGTGTGTGTGTGTGTGCGTGTGTGTGTGTGGGCGTGTGTAAGTCTGTGTGTGAGTGTGCAAGTTTGAGTGTATGTGAGGGTATGGGCGTGTTCGTATTGAGATGCGTGTATTTGTGTATTTATGTAAGTGCGTACTTTTGTGTGTGTGCGCGCGGGCACGCGCGTCCGTATGTGTATGTGTATGTGCGTGAGTACGCACGCGCGCATGTGTGTGCGCTTGTGTGTGTATGTGTATATGTGTGCGCGCGTATTTTGGTGTGTTAATTATGCTTCTTTGCTTTGAATGAAAAACGTTGGTATTCTGTTCATAATGTTTTTCTTAAATGTCAGTACAACTTTGAGTTAATCTGACAATAAATTGGTTTCAGTCAGTCAGTTGTGTGCATCTGTGCCTAACTTCTGTTGCGGTGTATGTAGCAAATCATGAATCCCTCTATCTAAATTCTTTGCCAATGACAAAATGTTTCCATAATTCTGGCCAAAGGCAAAGTCAACTGCGCCATGTGTACGGCACAGCATGATGGAACATGCAGCCCGTGCTCACCCTTCCGCCGCAATTCACCTTCCCTGAACTGAATCATGTCTCCATTCACTGGGTGACTACAGAGGGTTTTCAAGCTGTAAAAATCCAACCATCTGACCATCACCTCCACAGTCAAATGTCTGACCATATGACTGCGAGCCCCTCTACGCTCTTCAACAACATTTCAATATTCATAACATGATGGCTACCAGACTAAACAGGTCACTCAGTTAATGAACGTTACTCACGGTGTGCGTAGCTTTCGTCGGCAATCCGGCCGACTCTTCAGCGCAACTGCTGGGTTGAGAACTGGATTCAGTGCGCACCGCCGTGAGCGAACTCACGACAATGCGACTGAATGAGTGAGGAGTACACCGATGGCAGGTTGTGTGCCGGCCGCGGTCGCGGTTAAGGGTGGGGGTTCCTGGCGACGATGTGGACTGCCTCCTTTACTCCCCTCTGGAACCATCTTGCTTCTCTGTCGAGCACTTGCACGTTGTCCTTTTCAAACTGATGTTGGGTGTGGGTCAGATGTTCACCCACTGGAGAGGACTCACGTTTGTTCCTTCCTTTAGTCTCTTGTGCAGGTTGCGCTCAGTTTTCACCAGTGTAACTATGGTCACAGTCCTGGCAGTCTATCTTGTATATCACCCCTGATTTGTCCAATTTGTCTGTTTTGTCTTGGGGTGGACTAACTGGCTTCTGATGGTGTTGGTGGGCTTGTCGTGGACACTGATTCCCCCTACTTTCTGATCTTCCTGCTGAGAGCTTCAGTGACGCCGCTGACGTACGGCATGGAGACGTGCCCTCTCGAAGGGGTTTGACGTTCAGTGGAGGGGTGGGGTATGATTTCTTGGCCCCCCCCCCCCCCCCCCCCCCCCGGGATATCCCAGGCCCACTTCTGGTATCCCAATATACTTAGCACTTTCTTGATGTGCTGCACCTCTTCTTCCCTAGCTGATGGTCTTCACTCGCTGGGTGAGGGTGCCAATAACTCCCAGCTTGTGTTCCAGTGGCTGGTGACTGTCAAATTGCAAATACTGGTCTGTGTGGGTCGGCTTTCTGTAGACGGAGAAGGCGAGGCCTGTCTCTGTCTGGGTAATGCAGGTGTCCAACATCGCGAAACCGTTCTCTTCTGCCTCATAGGTGACTTGGTCGCAGGATGTTGGTTATTGAGATGGGTTGTGAAGTCTTCGACGATGATCTTTTTAGTACAGTCATGGTGTCGTCCATGTAGCGGCCCCAATAGCAAGGAGGGGTGTGGAACGATGCCAAAGCTTTCTCCTCGAAGTCTTCCATAAAGAGGTTAGCTACAATAGGACGCACAGGGGACCCCATGGCTGCACCCTCGGTCTGTTGGTAGAACTGTCCTTCAAAGGTGAAGTAGGTGGTGTTGAGGAGGCAGCAGGATAGCAGATCACAGATGCGTTCTACTGAGTTGGTGCGCTGCTGAAGGCTGTTGTCATCCTGTAACCTGTAACCCCTCTGATTATGTCAATACTGCCCCTACCAGGGACACTGGTGAACAGTGCTGTGACATCATACATCATAGGCACCAGAATCTCATCAGGCTGTGGTACAAACTTTGACAATTTCTTCACCAGGTCTGCACTGTTGGCAATGGAATGTTCTGTCTTTCCTACCAAAGGCGAGAGGATGTCTGCAACAAAGCGGGCCGTCTCATACATCAGGGATCCCCTAGATGCAACAATGGGACGGAGGGGTACATCCCTCTTGTGCACTTTAGGCAGTCCGTAGAACTTCGGCACATCTGTAGCTGAGGGGTACAATCTGCGGTACTGTTCTGAAGAGAGTTCTCCTGACTTCTGCAGGCCATGCAGTAGTTTGGTCAGGCGTGCAGCAGTATACTTGCTGGTGGGCTCTTTGTTCAGCTGTTGGTAGGTCTCCTTGTCTTCTAATAAATTATGGGCCTTCTCATAGTACTGTCCCTTGGGTAGGATGACTGTGGCATGGCCTTTGTCGGCTGGGAGAATCATAATGGAATCCTTCTTCTTCAGTTCTTGTAGTGCGAGTCTTTCATCCCTAGAAATGTTGGATTTGGGAGGTTTGCTCTGTTTGAGAATGTTCACACACTCTGATAGGTGTGTGGCCTCGTCGGTCCGAGGACCGATCTGACGACACGCAGTTTCAATGCTGGTAATGTACTCCGTGATAGGAAGTTTGTCTGGAATAACCGCGAAATTGAGCCCCCTTTCTTGACACTGACCATTCTGCTTCAGTCAAACATTGATCAGATAAATTCACCACCCACCTATTTTTTTCAGTTCTTGCGTTTCTTGATCACTGACAGAAGTAATTGGCACGCAATCGTCTTGTTTTGGTTTAGCCTGCAATTTCGCAAACTTCTTCCTCGGGCGCATGCGCACTTTGTTCTACTCATGCCTGACAGTGCAGTCGAACAAAGCGACCGTCTCCGCCATGATAGTATTGGGTACACAAGCACTGAGTTCATACTTTAAAGTAGCGATCGTGTTGTTGATGATCACCAAACGACTGTTAATTTGTTTAATCCGTTCGTTCATTTATAGTTTGCCGTCCACTTGGACAGCACAAATCTTGCAGTATTTCCGACGAAAAAGAAAAGAACTTTGTTACACTTTCTTCTAAATAAACTACAACAATGATACAACGTTACACTCCTATTGGATAATACATCTGAAACCTGTACATTGTGACATTTGTTCATGAAGAATGCTGGTTTGTTATTATTCGCGTTGTATCAGAGCAGCCCCACGCTCCTGGAGGAGTTCACGCTGTGGATAAGAACAGATCCTCAAACTGCAAACCTTTTCAGCCAGCTATCGCCGCCATCGCCTTTCATGCCAAATGGCGCCACTGGCACTGGAGCAGAACAAGGGGCAATTTTCAGAACACGCGTTTCCGCGAGACTCATACGATGCAATCACGGGGAATGCCCGCGAAAGCAGTAGCTACTAATCCACCCCACACCCCATCACCTTCTCCTGTGTCTATCGACCTCCACCTAGCTCCGCCAACAAGCTCACCACATCCATGTTTCTGTCTGACTTTGATCAACTACTCCACCACTACAGCCTCTTACCAGAAAACCTCCTTATCCTCGGTGACATGGATGTCCACTACAACCCCGACTCCTATGACACCAAACACATCTGCAGCTCTCTGTCCAACCACAGCATGACACGACACATTTTTGAACCAACCCAACACGCAGGTCACACACTAGACTAGATCATTTCTCGTCATCACGCCAATCAGCTTCTCGCATCTGTTTGGTTCTTTCAACTAGCATCACTTCTGCCCTGCCATCCGACCACTCTGCAGTTCTCTGCTTTCTCGATATTTCTCCTCCTACTCGTGCCAGGCACACATTAACTCGCCGTAATCTCAAATCTATCAATCTCTCTACTTTTTCATCTTACGCTTTCCGTCTCCTTTCTGAAAAGTCACACAACCTTGCTGAACACTTTATCACTGCTCTCCGCCATCTCCTTGACACTCACGCCCCAGCTACAACTCGTCTTTTACCCAATCACCGCCCCCCCCCCCACCCCCACCCCCACCCCCGCCTGTCCCCTGGCTAACTCCAGAGATTGCCCATGCTAAGCGTGCCCATCGCAGAGCTGAGCGCAGATGGCACAAATCCAAACTCACCATTCACAAGCAACTCTTCCACACTGCAAAAACACTAGTATCCACCCTTATCGCATCTGCCCAAACCAGCTACTTTCAAAACAAAATTGTGACCTCCTCTTCCTCTAAAGAACGCTTCACAACTATGAATCATCTTGTTGGCACACAAAAAAGCTTACCTCTTCCAACAACACATCCTCATGAAGAACTCCCAACTGTATTCTCCAACTACTTCAACCCACCAAAATACAAACTCTCCGTGAAAAGCTTGAAGCAACACCTTGTCAACCCTGCCCATCCAGTCCACCCTTCTCTGGTTCACCCCTTGGCACGTTCACCCCAGTCTCACAGGAAACTTCTCAATTAAATCAGATGCATGTCTCTCAAAACTTGTGAACTCGATCCTCTTCCAGCTTCTCTCTACTCCGACTGTCTTCCTACTCTCTCTCCATTCATCACTGACATTATCAACACTTCCCTGGAAACTGGAACTGTCCCTGATTCTTTTAAGTCTGCCATTGTCCGCCCTCCTCAAGAAACACAACCTTGATCCAGACGAACTGAAAAACTACCGACCTATCACTAACCTGTCTTTCCTGTAAAAAAAAAAAAAATTGAAAAAGTCGCCCTCAATCAACTGAACTCTCACCTCTCCCCCAACAATCTCCTCATTCCTTTTCAGTCAGCCTATCACCAGTTCCATATTACTGAAACAGCCCTGCTCTACATTCTCAATGACCTCCTCCTTGCAACTGATTGTGGTAAAGTCTCTCTTCTTACTCTCCTTGACCTGTACGCAGCCTTTGATACCATTGACCATACTATTTGCCTGACCAGACTCCAGCACATTTTTTGTATCTCTGACACGGCCCTCTCTTGGTTCACCTCTTACCCCTCAGACAGAAAACAGACTGTACTCATCAGTGGCACTCATTCTGGGCCTGCAAATCTGACCCGTGGTGTTCCACAAGGATCTGTCCTTGGCCCTTTTCTCTGTACTCTTTACACCTCTCTTTTGTCAACCATCAGCAAATCTCACTCCCTTAAACACCACTTCTACGCTGATGACACCCAACTTCATGACAGTGACTCACCTGACAATGTACAGACCCTCTTGACTCGCACATCTGACTGTTACTCTGACGTTAAGAACTGGATGACAAACAACAAACTTCAGCTCAACGACGACAAGACGGAAGCAATTCTGATCAGCACGCGTCAAAAGCTCTCTCAACTGCCCCCTTCCCCCCCCCCCCCCCCCTTCTCTCTCTCTCTCTCTCTACTCTCTCTCTTTCTCTTCAGCTATGCAACACATCCATTCCAATTTCCGACTCCGCCAAGAATCTGAGTGTCCACCTTGATTCTACCCTTTCCATGCAAAACTTTGCACCCAAACCGCCAAATCATGCTGCTACCACCTTCGTCGCATCAGCCTGATCAGAAAACATCTTTCTACCGAAGCAACTGTCAAACTCGCCCTCTGTTTCATCATGTCTTGTATCGACTACTGCAACTCATTTCCTTTCTGGGGTCAATAAATCCTCTATTCACACCCTACAAACGCATCAAAACAATGCCGCACGCCTTGTACTCAAGAAGTAAAAAAGACTGACCACATCTCCCCTCGTCTGTCACAACTTCACTGGGCTTCCTGTGTCAAAACACGTACACTGTAACCTTGACACCATTTGTTACAAGTTCCTCAGCAATGCAGCCCTGACTACCTAACCAATCTACTCAATATCGACAAACCCTCACACACCCTCCGCTCTTTCCCTGATCCTCTCACTTTCCGGATTCCACGTACCAAGCTCAGTACCTTTGGCCCACGTGCCTTTTCTGTTTCTGGGCCACTGTCCTGGAACAAACTTCCACTCTCAGTCCGCCAACTGCCTACTTTCTCTTCTTTTAAGACTGCTCTTAAAATTCACCTCTTTTCTTCTTCCTAACAGTCCTCTCCACGATCCCTACTACTCCCACTGCAGCCTGTACTCACTCGGAATGGGAACCGGAGATGCAAATATTTGTACATAACTTTGTTTTCATTTTGCCTCTCTCTTTGACAGTTTTGGTTAGCTATAGGACATGCGTGTGTGTGTGTGTGTGTGTGTGTGTGTGTGTGTGTGTGAAGGTACATACAGCAATATTTGTACATAATGTTTCTTTCTTTTTAAATCAGTTGTGTTCAGAGCCATATGGCCCACACACCGTGTGTGTGTGTGTGTGTGTGTGTGTGTGTGTGTGTGTGTGTGTGTGTGTGTGTGTGTGTGTGTGTGTGTGTGTGTGTGTGTGTGTGTGCGTGTGTGTTACTATTTATTTTGTACATGATTCTTCTTTTCTATTCCTTTGTTTAGAGCCATAGCACATGTGCGTTTGTGTGTGAGTGTGTCTGCATGTGTGTGTGTGTGTGTGTGTGTGTGTGTGTGTGTGTGTGTGTGTGTGTGTGTGTGTGTGTGTGTGTGTGTGTGTGTGTGTGCAGATTTTTTTGTGCGCTTAGAGATGATTTCATCAAGATTTTTAACCTTAAAAATACCATAGTAGTAGTAGTAGTAGTAGTAGTAGTAGTAGTAGTAGTAGTAGTAGTAGTAGTAGTAGCAGCAGCAGCAGCAGTAATAGTAGCTCGGAAAGCAACAGACCGTGAAACATTATACAGTGCAGTTAATCAAAAGGACAACAGACCTCCATCAACAATTATTCACCACTACAATCGCATATGTCCGATTTATGGATTACACAAAGAAATATAGGCATTCACACGACTTCAAATCAAGCAACATTCAAGGAGAGCCACATTCCATGTTTTCAAGTGTTCATGTTCCTTCCTTTTCAGTTTGTGAAAGTTCGCTCAAGATCAGTCGCCTCTTTTAAGCTGCTTGTACAAAACAGAATAATGTATGGTCCTCCCTTTCATGAGAGATTATACCAAAATGGTAATACCAGAGATGTTGGTGACGCATTTCCTCATTTACCTAAGTATCCATTTTTCATAAACATAGAATCGAGTATCTGACAGACTATTATATCCCGACGTCCAAACACTTTTAAAATGTTATTCAACGTATAACAGCAAGAGCAAAAAAATTCCATGAAATAATTAGCAATGCTATTGGCGCAATTTACAATCAGTATTACTTCTTCTTCTTTTTTTTTTTTTTTTTTTTTTTTTTACTCGTCTGTTGCTTCCTACAACAATATTTTAGAATATTAAGCTGTTTATATGCAATACAATTAGCATTCACGGTCAGCCGCACACACACACACACACACACACGCACACACACACACACACACACACACACACACACACACACACACACACACACACACACGCACGCACGCACGCACGCACGCACGCACGCACGCACGCACTCTGTGTGTGTGTGTGTGTGTGTGTGTGTGTGTGTGTGTGTGTGTGTGTGTGTGTGTGTGTGTGTGTGTGTGTGTGTCCTGACCGCTGCTGGCACCACATTACAGTACATTGCTCTTTAGATAGAACTGTTTATGTTAAATGCACCATACTTCATGCCCCCTAAGGTTTTTTTTCTTTTTTTCAATTCTTTGCCTTGTCTTGTCTGGCCGTCTTGTCTGAACTGGTCCGTTTTTCATTTGCCTGGTCTGGTCAGGTCTTGTTTGATCTATGTCCTTCTCTATTTCTCCATTAGAACCCCAATATTCTCCATGGAGAGTTCTGCGCATGTGGCCAGTGTTAATCGCACAAATAGAGGTAACCATATTCTATCAATGGGGATTTAGGAATGCTAGGTCATTATGGAAGCCAGTCCTCAAAAGCAGGCTACAGACGAACATCCGTCACTGGATACCTTTGAGAAAAATAAATCCGAAAGGATTTGCAGTAGGGATGGTCTACCATGGCCAAGAAGGGATCGATTGGTACAGACTTATTGACCACTGTCGCCATCACACATGGAAAAAAACTGGGGGCACTGAAAGGACGACTGACGGCTGACGTCAGGGACTGAATAGATAAGGAGAGACATCAAAAACTTCGAACATCAAGTGTCTCTGGGGCTGAATGCGTGCCAAATTGAAACTACTCAAACTGTCGCCGGATGAGAGGAAACACTGCACAGGACTGAAGAGACAGGACAGGAAGGTCAAACTGCACAGGACTCCAGAGACAGGACAGGAAGGTCAAACTGCACAGGACTCCAGAGACAGGACAGGAAGGTCAAACTGCACAGGACTGAAGAGACAGGACAGGGAGGTCAAACTGCACAGGACTTAAGAGAAAGGACAGGAAGGTGAAACTGCACAGGACTCCAGAGACAGGACAGGAAGGTAAAAACTGCACAGGACTCCAGAGACAGGACAGGAAGGTCAAACTGCACAGGACTCCAGAGACAGGACAGGAAGGTCAAACTTCACAGGACTGAAGAGACAGGACAGGAAGGTCAAACTGCACAGGACTGAAGAGACAGGACAGGAAGGTCAAACTGCACAGGACTGAAGAGACAGGACAGGAAGGTCCAACTGCACAGGACTGAAGAGAAAGGACAGAAGGTCAAACTGCACAGGACTCCAGAGACAGGACAGGAAGGTCAAACTGCACAGGACTCCAGAGACAGGACAGGAAGGTCAAACTGCACAGGACTGAAGAGACAGGACAGGAAGGTCAAACTGCACAGGACTGAAGAGACAGGACAGGAAGGTCAAACTGCACAGGACTGAAGAGACAGGACAGGAAGGTCAAACTGCACAGGACTGAAGAGACAGGACAGGAAGGTGAAACTGCACAGGACTCCAGAGACAGGACAGGAAGGTCAAACTGCACAGGACTCCAGAGACAGGACAGGAAGGTCAAAACTGCACAGGACTGAAGAGACAGAACAGGAAGGTCAAACTGCATAGGACTGAAGAGACAGGACAGGAAGGTCAAACTGCACAGGACTGAAGAGACAGGACAGGAAGGTCAAACTGCACAGGACTGAAGAGACAGGACAGGAAGGTCAAACTGCACAGGACTGAAGAGACAGGACAGGAAGGTCAAACTGCACAGGACTGAAGAGACAGGACAGGAAGGTGAAACTGCACAGGACTCCAGAGACAGGACAGGAAGGTCAAACTGCACAGGACTCCAGAGACAGGGACAGGAAGGTCAAACTGCACAGGACTCCAGAGACATGACAGGAAGGTGAAACTGCACAGGACTCCAGAGACAGGACAGGGAGGTCAAACTGCACAGGACTGAAGAGACAGGACAGGAAGGTGAAACTGCACAGGACTCCAGAGACAGGACAGGAAGGTCAAACTGCACAGGACTGAAGAGACAGGACAGGAGGTCAAACTGCACAGGACTGAAGAGACAGGACAGGAAGGTCAAACTGCACAGGACTGAAGAGACAGGACAGGAAGGTCAAACTGCACAGGACTCCAGAGACAGGACAGGAAGGTCAAACTGCACAGGACTCCAGAGACAGGACAGGAAGGTGAAACTGCACAGGACTGAAGAGACAGGACAGGAAGGTGAAACTGCACAGGACTCCAGAGACAGGACAGGAAGGTGAAACTGCACAGGACTCCAGAGACAGGACAGGAAGGTCAAACTGCACAGGACTCCAGAGACAGGACAGGAAGGTCAAACTGCACAGGACTCCAGAGACAGGACAGGAAGGTCAAACTGCCCAGGACTGAAGAGACAGGACAGGAAGGTCAAACTGCCCAGGACTGAAGAGACAGGACAGGAAGGTCAAACTGCACAGGACTGAAGAGACAGGACAGGAAGGTGAAACTGCACAGGACTGAAGAGACAGGACAGGAAGGTCAAACTGCACAGGACTGAAGAGACAGGACAGGAAGGTCAAACTGCACAGGACTGAAGAGACAGGACAGGAAGGTCAAACTGCACAGGACTGAAGAGACAGGACAGGAAGGTCAAACTGCACAGGACTGAAGAGACAGGACAGGAAGGTCAAACTGCACAGGACTGAAGAGACAGGACAGGAAGGTCAAACTGCACAGGACTGAAGAGACAGGACAGGAAGGTCAAACTGCACGGTTGTCACCCACCAACCAGAGAACGGTATTATTTTTCACATGGGAAGAAAATGATGGAGGGATACAGATCAGCAAGATTTTCTCTTTTTACTTCCTTTCCTTTTGGACAACATCATCTTTTTCGGATTGCGGATGACGTGGATTTGAAAAAAGAAAGATGCTAAGTAAAACTCTAAGTTGCTTAAACTTCGTCTTTGTTTTCAATCTTTGTACCTTTTTTCACGAACCTTATTGTGCACATCAGGTTACATGATTCTTCCAGTTCTGCAAACTCCTTTTGATTGGAAGATCGAGACCTCATCGTTCATCTGTTGATAGAGGTGGACGGGGTGGGGGAGGGGGAGTGTGGAAGCTGGGGGAGGGGAAAGAAAGGAAGAGTGGCACTCTATCTTCATAAACCGTGAGACCTTTTGCACAGTAAATAAAGCTAACCACGCACCCTACCCATACAATGTAAACTTTCAGTGTGATTGACGGCTAGACTCAGTGTGTCATTCATGCCCAGCATTTTTTAAACTATGACGACATAACAAATGAATTCAAACAGTTCCAGCCTACAATGAGCAGGAGATGTATCATTCTAAAAAGGAACACTGAAATAGTCTCAAATCCAGCTGAAACGGAACTCGTCAAACAATAGTGATGCTCTGGTTTAAAACAGAGCGATGCCATAATAAGGTAGCTCTCTTAACTGGACTGCATCTGTTGTCTGGACAAATAGTATGCTATGTCCATTTTAATCACAGCAACTAAAACACCAAGTATAAAGGAACTATACAGATAGATAGATAGATAGATAGATAGATAGATAGATAGATATAGATAGATAGATAGATAGATAGATAGATAGATAGATAGATAGATAGATAGATAGATAGATAGATAGATAGAGAGAGAGAGAGAGAGAGAGAGAGAGAGATGTGTGGTGTGTGTGTGTGTGTGTGTGTGTGTGTGTGTGTGTGTGTGTGTGTGTGTGGTGTGTGTGTGTGTGTGTGTGTGTGTGTGTGTGTGTGTGTGTGTGTCAGTACAACTTTGAGTTAATCTGACAATAAATTGGTTTCAGTCAGTCAGTCAGTGTGTGTGTGTGTGTGTGTGTGTGTGTGTGTGTGTGTGTGTGTGTGTGTGTGTGTGTGTTTGATCATCATCATCATCATCATCATCATCATCATCTTCTTCTTCTTCTTCTTCTTCTTCTTCTTCTTCTTCTTCTTCTTCTTCTTTCTTCTTCTTCTTCATTATCATCATCATCATCATCATCATCATCATCATCATCATCATCATCATCATCATCAATTAATTAATATGACAAATGGAAAACAAAATTCACCAAAAATTTGTAATGTTTGCAAAGAATATGAAAAAAGAATTCTTTTTCACATCTGTCAAAATGACAGTGTCACTGTATCTGGGCATAGCGCTGCATCTGTAAATTAATTTGTAAACAGCAGAATACACACATACCAAGTCTGACATTATCATGATCTGATGGTATCATTGGATCCGTAGTTCTAATTCATGTTGCAACCAGCAGCCCAACCATTTCTTGCAGTTCCTGTTTTCTCCTCTGAGTCTAGATGGAATTGCAGTATACTGGATTGGCATATATTGAGTTCAACTATTATATCTTTATTCTTCGTTGAGTTCGCGCTACCTCCTCACAATTCTCCCATGTGTCGTTAATTGAAGATTAATGCATTCGTATCTCTCTCTCTGTCTCTGTCTTTCTGTCTCTGTCTGTCTGTCTGTCTGTATGTATGCCCCCCCCCCTCTCCTCTCTGCCCCCCCCCTCTCTCTCTCTCTCTCTCTCTCCTCTCTCTCTCTCTCTCTCTCTCTCTCTCTCTCTATGATAAACACACCCTTCATTGAGGGGGGCCGCCTTTCTATGAATAAACAATCGTCCCTGTTACTGTCTCTCCTGATGAGGTGGATATTGGGGGATGTCAAAGGAATTGCATTGGCGTCTTTCTTATCAGCAGACCTCTGCACACGTGAGGGCTGCATTCCATCAGCCTAATCAGCAGCCAGATGGGGAATGGACGAAGCGGACAGGGAGAAGAAAGATAGTACCGTGTTAGCTATTCACATGACCATATTGTGTGACCAATATTTACAAAGCCCGGTGTGCCCCCTGACCCATTTCCCCCTCCAGCCTTTCACCCGAAACCTTCCCCATCGTCAGAT
>JADBJO010034008.1:0-13972 GCA_016801955.1 Conus betulinus
GCTTTTGGGGGTGCTGTTGGATTCTTTTTCGAACCCTTTGGCGGTCGGAAACACCACACAATTATGGACTGTGTGTGTGGCCTCTATCTGACACCAATAGTCACAGACCACAATCAGGCGTGTCCTCCCTGATGATTCCGATCCGCGGACGAAAGGCCTCGGAGGCAGGCGACACATTTAGATCTGTCTCGAGAGGGATTGCATGTGATAGTTTCCTCATGCAGCTAGTGAAGGGTTTTCCATATTTATGAATATACATTTTTCCCATTTATTTCATGGTAAACAAATTTTTTTTCCCCTTTTAATTTCAAATCTTTGCCAGGTCATTACTATAATGATGGAAGAATTGTTTAACCTGCACGTGTTGTTTTCCCCCACTAACTTAATTGTTCAGCATATATTTGTTTGGCCAATCAGTGGGTGATTGCATCGTTGTCTAATGAGATCCAAGGAAAGGTTGTTCTGCACAATTCTTATTGACCCTCTGACAATGCGTGGGTTAGTCCGTATCTTTTGATCTCCCTTGCATCCTAAATGGATCCTCAAGCATAGGCTCAAAGATTGTCCCTTACATTTTTATAACCATTTGCGTAATGTTTTTAGTTTTCAACAACTTTTTTTCTCTCTAAACTTTCGTTTTGTTTAATCCTACTACCTTTCGCTGGCTGCTTTGGGGGTGCTGTTGCATTCTTTTTCGAACCCTTGGCGGTCGGAACACCACAGAATTATGGACTGTGGTGTGTCTCTATCGACGCCAAGAGCACAGACACAATCAGCCGTGTCTCCCTGATGAGTCCGATCCAGCGGACGAAAGGCCTCGGGAGCAGGCGACACATATAGATCTGTCTTCGAGAGGGATTGTGATAGTTTCCTCATGCAGCTAGAGAAGGGTTTTCATATTTACGATATACAATTTCCTTGTATATATATGTTTTGAATTGTGAGTTGTAGTTCAGTTGTGTTATGGTGCACGTGTTGTGCAAGGGGGGGCCCTGTGAAGGTTGTAAGGCTTTCTTTATTAGGTATTATTGTATGAGGGGTCCTATCAGGGTTGCTATTTTATATTTGTTGATAAAAATTTCCTTTTGTGCCTGCAACTGTCTACGATTTCAACTCTTGCGTTCAATGTTGCCATACTAGGTTTGCATAGAATCATCCACTTTTCTGTTTATGCACAGATTACATCTTTTTTGTGTTATTGTTGTATGCTGCTGCTGCTTTTCTGATTATTTTCCATGTAATGTTAAAATCTGTATTTGTTTTCTTGAGATCCCATACATGTTTACTTAACTCTGTTTTGTGTGTTTGTATTTTTCATTCTTGAAAGATTGTTTGTGATTGGCGTACCTAGCTTTGAATTTGTTTTCTGTATCCCTATGTATGTCTCTTTGCCGTTTTTTCGTTGTCACAGTGGCTTGGTATACGATATTATCAGAGAGACATTGGTTGTTCAGAGGGCATTGCTCTTTGGTTGTGCAATTGCAAGTTTTCCGTTTGTCACCCTCGTTTTTGACATTTGGTTTTCTTTTTGTTTGACGCATCAATTATTTTTTTTAAGATTTGGCATACAAGAATAAGATAGTTTGACAGTGTTCCTATTGAATATTTTAAAAAAGTTTATGGTCTTTCTGGAACGATTCTGTTAATATTTTAAAGAATTCTTTGCCAATGTTGGTTTTCACCCTACCATCATATGGTGGGTTGTACCAGGTTTTTTTTTCCTCTTTCTGTTCTTCTTCCTGCTTCTAGTGGTACCTTCAGGTTCGTATTTCAACTTGTAGTTGTATCCACTTTTTAACAGTGCTTCTTGGTAGTCTGTTGCTGCATCGTTGAATATTTCTTCGTTGCAGGAAAGGCTGGATAACCTCTTGTTTATCCCTTGTGGTATAGTTTTTTATGATTGTTGGTGGGTGATTGCTCATGGAATTTACATATAATGGTGTATCATAGGTTTTTTGTATGGTCTGTATTGGTTTTTGTTTAGGTCTAATGTTACATCCAAGTAGTTGACTACTTTTTTGTTGGCTTCTATTGTAATTTTTAAGTTGTGGTTTTGAAACAATTTGCATAGTTCTTTCTTTTTATTTTCTACTTCTCTAGGTGTGTTGTCCAGTGCTGCCAATCCATCGTCTCTGTATAGCCCGACTTTGTGCCCAAGTAGTTTCTGCATTTCTGACAATAGCAACAGGCCCACTATCTCATTATTTTAGCTGCTCCCACATGGTTGAGCACTTTTTCTGAAAAAAAGCCAGAAAATATACTACTGACTATATATATATATATATATATATATATATATATATATATATATATATATATATATATATATATAGAAAGAACAACAGATTAGAACTATCTGGAGAAAAAGGCATGTTTTATGTTGTTTAGCAATGGTGAGAACCCAAAAATGCTGCCTTCACTTTTGCTAGATGGTCAGATTCCAGAATATAGATAAAAAGTTAAATCCTGGGGGTATTTTTAACCGCTACACTGAACTGGAAAACACATATTGAAAATCTGATTGATAAAACAAGAAAAAGACTAAACATTCTTGAAATAATATGTTGTCAACCAAAGGGTCAGGAGTGTTATACCCTTTTGCATCTATATATCTCATTAGTCTGATCGAAATTGACATATGGACAGGAAGTATATTTCTCTGCACCTAATTCTCTTTTAAAAAGATTGCAAAGCTTGATAGTAAGGCCATGAAATTAGCTCTGGGAGTTTCTGTTCATACAAACACTTATAAATGTTATGAAGAAACAAATATATTACCACTTAATGAGAAACAAATATTGGATGTGTCTAAGTATATTGTCAGAAGTCTTTCTGTTGAAAACTCAGTTACTGAAGAAATACTGATGGATTCCAATAAAAGTTTTCCTAAGAGTTCTAAAAACATATCATATATCCAACCAGTTAGAAACTACACATCTGACTTTATGTCACCTCCAATGCCTCCTTGGGAGCACCTAAATGCTTCTTTTGATTGCAGATACCCCATGTTAAAAAAAAAAGTAATAATGTAAATATTCTAACAACTGAAGTTCGCGAACATTTAGAAAACAGCTATCCAAATCATTTAAAAGTGTTTACAGATGGGTCGGTATTGGAATCCTCTGACAGTGGCTCCGGCTGTATAATACCCACCTTAAATGTCAGGAAATCATATCATTTAGGAAAAGGGGTTTTCAATTTATACCTCAGAATTATATGCGATACTAAAGGCTTTGATGCACATACATAACATACCAATTGCTTTATATAAATCTTACTGTGTGTTGATTCCAAATCTGCTTTACAGTCATTACAGCGTTGGGACTGTAAAGCTAGAAAAGATTTGCTTTTTGAAATAAAACATTTACTGCATTGTTTCATAACTCTAGGTACAAGAACTGATCTTTGTTGGGTCCCATTTCACTGTGGTATAAAGTGGAATGAAATAGTAGACAGTCTTGCAAAAGGAGCAAACAGAAACGCTGATTTTTTTTCAAAAAATCCCTTAGATTTGTCCTCCTGTGAATTAATCCATATTATGGAAAAGTATATACATAAGCAGAATTTTAGTCAAAACATGGCTACTTTACCATTGTGCTCAAGGCACATTGTTAGATTAATTCATAAATTAAGGCTGAATACTTGGAACACTAAACATTGTCATGGTATTACTTGCATCTGTTTGAATGCACAGTGCTGACCTCGCTCTATCAGGAGAAAGGTATTGAGATGATTAACTTTGATAATGTCAATAGTGTCTTATATGGTTCATGTGTTGCTGAAATTGCCATGGTTATTTCGCAGTAACAGGTTGCAAATTTTTTGTAAAGATCACAACTTTGTGTACCACTAGGGTATTTCACGTATGTGAATATGCACATATCAGACGTGGATTTGCAAGTACTAGATAAGTGTGTGTGTGTGTGTGTGTGTGTGTGTGTGTGTGTGTGTGTGTGTGGTGTGTGTGTGTGTGTTTCTTTTAACAAGTGTCTAACATCATCTGGCGATGAAAAGACATTAAATAAACCACTGAACTGAACTGATTCGTCTGTATGGTTTGATTTGTCCTTTTAAAAAAGGAGGAACAGTGGGGCTTTTTTTTTTTTTTGTTTGTTTGTTTGTTTGTTTGTTTTTTCATTTGTATAATTCAGATAAGACTTTAATATATCTGCCTTTTTGTTCTTCTGTCTTGAAGTCAGTGACACAGTTTTGTACAGCGTGCCAGTATCATTGGTTGCATTGCATTGGGCATAGGCTGCTCGGGATAACAATCTTCATGGATATCAGTCAAGTGCTTTGTACCCTTTGTAAGATCCTCAATATAGCAGTAAGTGCTGGCGCGTCTCTGACAATTGGGTTCAAGCCAACAAGCCCCACCAATCCAACGTATTCCTTACATCAACATCCTACAGTCATCAACACAACCAAAGACGCAGACAGGTTCCGAAGCATAACACAGGCTAAGACAACTCAACACCGTTCACGCTCTGGTATTATCCAGACTACCAGTATCAATTTACTGAAGTTGGAGAACGCTGAAGACATGTATGGTATCAGCAGTTTTTAAAACAGAAAATGGGTCTATGAGAATTTCTAATTTTTCTGCATGTTTGAAAAAACCCAGCAGTGAAAGAATTTACAATTGGAGATTCAACTCTCCACCTCTGTGCTCAAAGTTTCAAATGTAGTGTACATATGGGAGTGTCACTTCGTACTCCATGTGCACTCCTATCAAGTTGTGCGTTTTCAAACACACGAATGCCTAGGAAATGTCGAGTTCAAACATTCAGACTATTCTAGCTCAGTTAAACAGCAAACAGATTCAACAAAATGCAGACTTTCAAAACTTAAAATCCCTGTCCAGTACAGTTTAACAGACACAGTGCTGGTTGAAGTAGGTGTCCTAATCCCTCCTAAGCCGTGCTGGAAAATTTGCAGAAAGCATTCGGTGTCTTTGTCTTTGTCTGCCGTGAACCAGTCTGAGAGGCGTTATGTTGAACTACAGCTCATTTACCTGTCTTCGTCTGCAGGTGAGTAGATCGTTTACATCCCTGAAAAGAAGGAATAAAAAAACAACAACAAAAGTTGTTTGGTGTCATACAATCATTTTGTGTTCAACTGCCAGCGTTCCTAGCCAAAAATTCTCTGACTCTCTCTCTCTCTCTCTCTCTCTCTCTCTCTCTCTCTCTCTCTCTTAAGAGGCACACACACACACACACACACACACACACACACACACACACATATATATATATATATATATATATATATATATATATATATATATATATAGAGAGAGAGAGGGGGGGGGGGGGGAGGTGGACGGAGACAAAGATTTGGAGAGATAGAATAAGAAAGAAAGGCAGAAAGAGTTGTGTTTACCCACCACATATTGCAGGTAGAAATAGGTTAGATAGGAGAGACGCAAAGACCATGGTTCAGGCAGAGAAATTCAAGTGCCTGCCTCAACATCCGATGAACAAGAGGATGCAGAACCTGACCAAGAATCGTCTCAAACGCAGTAGCTTCATCCATGAAAGCAAGAGTCTTGCCAGGGAGCATCAAGATGACTTGCCACCTGCCAACCCACTGGACCCCTCTGATCTGCCACAGCCCTGGAATGAAGACTTCACAAATCTTCACATCTCCACAACAGTTCCACAGGTTGCCTCAGGAGACTCTCAGGATGACATCGTCAAACGCACTCTCACACTTGCCATGATTGCTGAGAAGTACCCTGAAGAATCCTGGATACATGCGTACACCGACGGCTCAGCAACCAACGCAGTGTCTGATGGAGGAGCGGGCGTATTCATCAAGTCACCTGAGGGACACACCACCACAGCAAGACCAACTGGAAACACTGCTCCAATTATGCTGCAGAAGTTCAGGCCCTCATGCAGGCAGCCTCCATGATTCATGAATCACAGAGCGACTGCACCCAAGTTGTCTTCCTCTCTGACGCGCTGTCCGTCCTGGAGGCCCTTGCAGGAGACAAACTTCCTCGTCTATGGAGAAACTCCAGGAACTAGCCAAAAGTAGACGAGTAGTCCTGCAATGGGTACCTGCCCACTGCGGAGTCCCAGGGAACGAGGCAGCCGATCAGCTCGCCAAAACCGGAGCCAGAGGAAGACAACCAGACAACAGCGTCAGCTTGCAGAGAAGAAGACCCTTGTGAAGGCTCTGATGCGACCACAACCCACAAGGGATGCCTTCCATCTCTGGAGAGACAGGAGCAGGTGGTCATTATGAGACTCAGAACTGGCCACTGCCGACTCAATGGCCACCTGCATAGGAAGCTGAAGCTGGCGCCTTCCCCCTCCTGCTCCTGTGGTCTTGAAGACCAAACACCAGAACACGTCCTACAGACCTGTCCCCTTCTCAAGGGACTGAGAGAAACCGTGTGGCCAACGCCGACTCCGCTGCACACGAAGCTCCACGGCTGCCGACAAGACCTGGAGAAAACGGCTACATTTATCAACGAGGCTGGGCTGACGCTGTGAGGCGAACGAACGAAGAAGAAGAAGAAGAAAGAAGAAGAAAGCCTCCTATAATAAAGTAAACCATCTGGCTTCACAGTGGCATTTACATTACCTTTAACTCTGACCGAAGAGGTGCAGTTTTTACGCCCGCTAAGTTTGAGAATGGGCGATTTCAAAGTACAAAATGATTGTGTGAGTATCTTCTGTCTTTCATTTGTTCTTCAATGCTTGGTATTTTACATTTCTGACTGACGTGCATTGCGCAATGCTCATATACAATTTACAATGGACTAAATCTACACATCAAGGGTTGACTTCCAGAACCCAGTATCTCGCATTTTTGTCGATTTTCATTTTTGTTTTTTTGGTTGTTTTTTTTACACCATACCATCTTTTCCAGTGCGATCTTTCACCTAGTAAACTTTTTTTTTGGTTGTGGCATTGATTTTTGATCAGTTATTGATAAACCAAAACCAAAACCCAATATCTCCAAATGTAGAAGTAACTTTCCCTATAAAACCCATTAGCTCTACATACTAAGTTCTGCCCAGTTTCTATGAGCAGCACTTTTCACACACAGTGACTGCCAGAACCATGTATCTTGAACGAAAGGATTCTGTCTGTCAGAAAACACCAGTAATTTGGAAGAGTAAGCTACCACTTATCTGGAGATAAGTGCATTTTGGTGAGATTCCACCAAGAAAAGGAAAGTAACTGAGCCAGTAAAAACCCAGTGTATCCAGCTACTGGGCTGTCACTGTCAGGATTGTTTAGAGTTTGGCAGAAAGTGGGCCTGCAGCTGAGCTCCAGGACTCAGGTTTGTGATACCTTTGCAGATACGAACTAGTTTGTAACCTAAAAAGTTCGTAACACAAAAATGTGTTTCATGACGACTACGTAGAGAGATTTTGTGCATAAATGAGTTCGTAACTTTAGTAGTGCCCCCCCCCCCCCTACACACACACACACACACACACACACACACACACACACACACACACACCACCACCACACCACCACCACCACTACCCCTAACCTGTTCGTAGCTACGCTAACAGAACAGTTGCTCAGCTTTATCAACACCAGATTTTGTTGTTGCTGTTGTTGTTGTTGTTGTTGTGTTGTTGTTGTTGCTTTTTCCTCCAACCAGTCCCTTACACGCCATGCATAGTCTGTATGTTCTCCTCCCACAAATGGACACTGTCTTGCTCATTTTAGTGTTTTGGCATTTGTACAAAATGTCTGGGTTTGTTATTGTTCTAATGTGTGTTGTACTGGGCACTCTCACACTGATAATGTCACTGTGGTATTCATTGGAATGGAATAGCAGATAAACTAGCCAGACGCGGGATAATGGGCAATGCTGCAAAACTTGACTTGAGTCTTAGTCCTCTGAATTCCCTTGGGAACATAGGGCCGCAACCACACTCTTCCAGCAGACACAATTTTGGGAGATCCTCTTCAGCTCGGCCAACGTCATTCCAGCGGCCTTCACGTCGGTACTCCTTCGCCATGTCGGTCTTAGTCGGTCTTAGTCTTCCCACTTTTTTCTCTTGCCCTGAGGGTTCCGTTCAAGGGCTTGTCTTGTGATGTTGGATGGAGACTTTCTGAGGGTGTGGCCAGTCCACTCCCATTTCCGTTTTTTGATTTCTAATTCGTAGGCCGTAGCGTAGTAAAGGTGTGCCTGGCTTTATTGATGCGGCTCTTGATATCCTCATCTGTACCTTCATCTTTGCTGACCACACTGCCGAGGTAGACAAACTTGTCAACTTTAGTGATGTCTTCCTGTTGTAGTCGTAGTGGGGTCTCCTTGCTGGTTGTTGACTCTCATGTCTTCTGTTTTCTTTGTCTTGATTTAGAGGCCTGTCTCTCCTGCTTCTTCTGCTACCTTCGTGTGCAGCGGAGTCGGCGTTGGCCACACGGTTTCTCTCAGTCCCTTGAGAAGGGGACACGTCTGTAGGACGTGTTCTGGTGTTTGGTCTTCAAGACCACAGGAGCAGAAGGGGGAAGGCGCCAGCTTCAGCTTCCTATGCAGGTGGCCATTGAGTCGGCAGTGGCCAGTTCTCTGAGTCTCATAATGACCACCTGCTCCTGTCTCTCCAGAAGATGGAAGGCATCCCTTGTGGGTTGTGGTCGCATCAGAGCCTTCACAAGGGTCTTCTTCTCTGCGAAGCTGACGCTGTTGTCTGGTTGTCTTCCTCTGGCTCCGTTTTTTGGCGAGCTGATCGGCTGCCTCGTTCCTGGGACTCCGCAGTGGGCAGGTACCCATTGCAGGACTACTCGTCTACTTTTGGCGAGTTCCTGGAGTTTCTCCATTAGACGAGGAAGTTTGTCTCCTGCAAGGGCCTCCAGGACGGACAGCGCGTCAGAGAGGAAGACAACTTGGGTGCAGTCGCTCTGTGATTCATGAATCATGGAGGCTGCCTGCATGAGGGCCTGAACTTCTGCAGCATAATTGGAGCAGTGTTTTCCCAGTTGGTATCCCTGCTGTGGTGGTGTGTCCCTCAGGTGACTTGATAAATACGCCCGCTCCTCCATCAGACACTGCGTTGGTTGCTGAGCCGTCGGTGTACGCATGTATCCAGGATTCTTCGGGGTACTTCTCAGCAATCATGGCAAGTGTGAGAGTGCGTTTGACGATGTCATCCTGAGAGTCTCCTGAGGCAACCTGTGGAACTGTTGTGGAGATGTGAAGATTTGTGAAATCTTCATTCCAGGGCTGTGGCAGATCAGAGGGTCCAGTGGGTTGGCAGGTGGCAAGCCATCTTGATGCTCCCTGGCAAGACTCTTGCTTTCATGGATGAAGCTACTGCGTTTGAGACGATTCTTGGTCAGGTTCTGCATCCTCTTGTTCATCGGATGTTGAGGCAGGCACTTGAATTTCTCTGCCTGAACCATGGTCTTTGCGTCTCTCCTCTGGTGGAGGGGCTGTATGGCAGTAACCTCCTCCATGGCTTTGATTGGTGTGGATCGCATGGACCCGGTGATGATCCTGAGGGCTTGATTTTGGACCCTATCCAGGGATTGCTGGTGGGTCTTCGCTGCTGTTGACCAAGCTGTTGAGCCATACTCAAGATGGGGCCTGACTGCTCCCTGGTAGACGCGCTTGAGTATTTGTTCGTTTGCTCCCCAGCTGGTTCCGGCTAGCTTCCGCAGAATGGCAAGCTTTCGTCTGGCCTTTGCTTCAGCTTTCTGGATGTGTGGTCGCCAGGTTTGCTTCTTGTGTCGAAGGTGACACCAAGATAGGTTGCCTCCTCTTCGTCGTGTTTCAGGGCTGTGCCTCTCCAAGTTTGGGGGCCCCCAGCTTTTTGTTTTGTTGACAAGGTGAAGAGTGTTGTGGAAGATTTCTCCTTGTTGATTGATTGCCACACACCACTTATCTGCCCATGCCGCCAGCTTGTCAGCCGCTTGTTGCATTCTGTATGTGGCAGTAGTGGCATGCTCTTCCTTGCACCACAGCACCAGGTCATCTGCATAAAGTGCAGCATGGATACCTTTGGGAAGTTCTTGGATGAGGTCATTAATGAAGACCAAAAAGAGTGTAGCGAGAGACGGACGCCTTGTGGGACTCCATGTCGCAGCAGCTTTTTTTTTTTTTTTTTTTTGTCCGTTGACTGTGACTCTTGCTCTGCGGTTGTGGAGGTAGGATCTGATCCAATGCAGCATGTTGCCAGCGACTCCACATCTATGCAGTTTCACGAGGAGGCCATCAGTCCAGACTTTGTCAAAGGCCTTTTGTAGATCGATCCAGGTGGCAAAGACAAGCTTTTGCTCCTGGAACGCATCTCATCCTCGATTTCTTGGGAGAGGTAGGTGGTCTGGTCTTCTGTGCTGCGAAACTGTCTGAAGCTGCCTTCAGGAGCCAGAATGTTTTCAGTCTCGAGATACCAAAGCAGGCGCTGGTTGACCATCTCTCTCTAGGGTCTTGATGACGCAGCTGGTGAGGCTGATTGGCCTGTAACTGGCAGCCTTCTTCTTGTCCTTGCCTTTTTTGAGGACAGGGATCATGATGGCTTCTCTCCAAACTTGTGCCAGTCTCCAGTTTCCCAGCTCAGGTTGAAGACCTCTAGAAAGTTTGAGGGTGGCTGTGCTGCCAAGGTGCTTCAGCATCTCGTTAGTGATCCCATCTGGCCCTGGGGATTTCCGAGTTTTCAGCTTCCTCAGAGCTGTCTGGAGCTCATGGAGAGTAAGGGGGCTGCTTCATGGTTTTTCACGTTGGTGTCTTGTCGTCTCTCTCTCTCTCTCTTCTCTTCTTGCTTCTCTTTGCTGAGAAGTGCTGACAGGTATAGTGCTCTCGCTTGCGTAGATATCAGCAAAGCGGTTAGCTGCGCATCTCCCTGTCAGCATCTCTCCATTCTCTTCCAGTGTGATGTTCTGGCCTTTGCTGTCCTCATCGTTGAGTTGGCCTACAACTCTCCACAGTTTTGAGCCACTTTTTCTCAAGTTCAGGGCTGCTGTCTTCTCTCTCCAGCTTTTGCGCCTGGCCTGGATCTTTGCCTTGAGGAATTTGGCTTTTGTCTGCTGCAGCTGCAGGTGGTTCTCGTCCGATGGGTTGTTTTTTTCTGCATCTTGTCTGGCCTCTGTCATCTCGTCCTGTAGCTCTTGAAGCTGGTTGCTCCAGTAGGGTTTGTACTCTTTCTGAGCACCACGTGGAATGGTCTCTTTGGCAGCCTGCAAGATGCTGGGCGTTCAGGACTCTGACAACATTGTTTATGTCTCTGCCTTGGACTTGAAGGTCCTTGGTGAGAACGTTTGGTGCGGTGACTGAAAAGCCTCCATTTTGCCTTCTTGTAGTTCCAGCGAGCGGGCACTGGGCGACTGGCTGTGCTTTTGTTGATCTTCAGGAACACTGGCCTGTGATCGCTACCTCCTAGCTAGCTGCTCTCCCACTTCCCTGGTGATGTCCTGGTGTATCTTCAGTGCAGAGAGCAAGGTCTGGGGTGGAGGTAGTGCGCCATCGTCTGGAGTAGAAGGTTGGAGTGTCACTTGGGGAGTTGATCAGGACGAGATGATGTTCGTCTTGCCAGTCTTCCCTTCTTCTTCTCCTCGGCGATCCATCTGGCTGTAACCCCAGCTCTGGGAGTGACTGTTGAAATCACCTACTGCGATAAAGCTCGAACCTGGGACGTTGATGGTGCCGAGTGACAGTGGCTGGTTGTCAGGGCAGTAGAAGTTCAGGATGTGCAACTCTGTGTCATTCAGTTTGGCCCGAAATCATCTGGTACTCAGCACCCTCCATGTGGACTGCTGTTTCGCTGGCATCGATGTTGTTCCGGACAAGTGTCAGGATTCCGCCCTTGCTTCTGTCAGCTCTGTCCCATCTAAATGGCTGGTAGCCTCGGATTTTGAATGCCTTTCCTGTTTTCAGGTGGGTTTCTTGAATGCAGCAGACGTTGTTGATGTTTTCCTCGTGCAGGATGTGTTCAAGCTCCGTCTTTTTATTCATGACTCCTTCTGCATTCCAATGCATCACCTTGAAAGGTTGTTGCTTCTTGGATGTTGTTGTTGAAGTGCTGCCAGTCGCTGTCCTCTGCCGCCCCCTGGCGTGACGAGGTGGACGAGAGGGACCTCCAGTCGCTGTGGGTGGACTCCGTTGAGGCTCGGAGCCCGGCGCTGCCCCATCCTGGAGGGACCTCAATGGGCGAGCGCCATTCTCATCTCGGCTGGCTGACATTGTCATATGGCGATGATGCGTGGTGTCGTGGTTTATTAGAGTGCGCCGTGCAGCCCACACACCTCCGTCTTCAGCACTCGAGGTTTCTGTAGGGGTTACCCCGCCCTTAGCTCATGGTCCAAAGTCCTGCCCTGTGAGCACAGGGGGGATTGTTTTCTCCGAGGGTCCCACCCCGTAGCTAGAGGTTTTAACGCGCCTCATGATCGCGTGATGAACCCGTCATGGGACATATGGGGTATTTCTTGAGTGCAGCAGTGCCACCTGCTGCCCCCCACCCCGTCCTGCTGGGAGCACCGCCAGTTGGTCCGGGACTGCTTATTCGACCAGGCGGGCCTGACTTATATCGCAGCTAACCCTCATATCTGAGGGCCGTTCCCCTATCCGCCACCCGGGGATGGCCTCTTTTCCAGTCTTCTGGCACTCGTTCCTGCTCCCAGATCTTGCTTAGGAGTGGATGCAGCATCTCTGTTGACGTCTGGATGTCTGCTTTCAGTGTTTTCAGGTGGAATTCCGTCTGGACCTGCTGCTTTACCTGACTTCAGTGACTTGATGGCTTTGGTAACTTCTGTCTTGGTTGGTGGGCCTGTGTTAATGTCCAGAAGCTGAGTTGGTGGTGGAATGTCTGGGGGACAGGTGGTGCAGGTCTATTCAGTGTCTCTTTAAAGTGCTCTGCCCACCTTGCTCTCTGTTCTGCTTCTCCTGCGATGGTGTTTCCCTCCTTGTCTTTGACCGGGCGACTGGGGTTGCTGGTCTTTCCAGAAAGTGTTTGAGTAATCTCATACAGTCTTTTCATGTTTCTCTGTCCTGCTGCTGTTTCTGCCTCTTCTGTGAGCTCATGGATGAATTGTTTCTTGTCTTGTCTAGCACTTTTCTTAACTTGGCAGTTGACGTCACAGTAGTGTGCCTGTAACTCTTGCTTGTGGTCTTGGTCTAGGGTCTGGTTGATCTGGTCTTTTTAGGTGCATCCGCTCTGTGATGAGGGTCCATGTTCCAGCTGTCAGCCATTCTTTGTGTTTTTCTTTGCTTCTTTCCAAGCACTTGTTTACATGTCGTCTGCCAGACCTCCCTCAGGCCACACCAGCAGTCTTCGATTGTTTCTTCAGCAAGTTGGTCAAGTATGCTGAACATGTTTCTCAGTTCCAGTTTGAACCCCTCTGTTGTTACTCTCTCCTTCAGACTGTGTACATTGTACTTATGTGATAGTCGGCCTGCTTGGTCTTTGTAGGCTTTCAATTTGGTCTTTAGCACAGCTATTACAAGGTTGTAGTCTGATGCTCTGCGTCTGCTCCTCATTTCACTCTCACGTCATATAAATTTCTGCGCTATTTTCTGCCGATGGTAGTGTGGTCGATTTGGTTTTGGGTCTTCCCATCAGGTGATTCCAAGTCATCTCGAGAATTTTTTTGTGTGGGAAAACAGTGCCCCCGATGACCATGTCACTGAAAGCACAGAATTCCACAAACAGTTCTCCATTTTCATTTTGTATTCCTGTTCCGTGTATGCCCATAATCTTCTCTCTGTCCTTGTTGTCCGTTCCCACTTTGGCATTGAGATCTCCATGACTGTTTGAAGTTGATTGTAGAACTCCTCCTTTTCCTCTGGGTCTGCTACATGTGTGGGGGCGTAGTACTGTAAGATGGTGGTTTTCCTGGCCTTTGAATTGAATCTTGCAGTGCATCTCACTAACTCACTTTGTGCTGTTTTTCCAGTCTCGTGTAGGGTTCTGATGTTCCAGGTCCCTATTCCTGGTCTTGGCTTTGGGTCTTCAGGAGAGTTGTCGGCGCACTGGGCTTCCTAAGGCTTTCACCCGCTCGCG
>JADBJO010034009.1:2500-7500 GCA_016801955.1 Conus betulinus
GCGTAACATTCAGAAACTGGAGCACACAGTAGAAAAGATAAGAGACAGATGAAATACAGAGAAGGTAGAGAAAAGAAGGAAGATACAGGATAGGGCATGAGAAGAAGGCATGAAACAAGAACACTGAGGTAGGGAAAAGCTGGAAAATATAAAAAAAAAAAAAAAAAAAAGAAAAAAAAAAGTGAATGACGACTAAATATGGCACGTATGCAATTGCAAATGGCATCAGTTGTCAGCACACACAGATCGCAAAGATCCAGTAACGGTGTGTATACGTTGAAAAAAAAAAATCTGCCAGGAAAAGAAGGAAGGTGGATACCTACTGCCGTTCTGTTTGTTTTCCGGTAACACACACACACACACACACACACACACACACACACACACACACACACACACACTCCCTTCCATTCCTACTGCTCCCATCTTCTCCCCCACCCTCCTTACTTTTTTCCCCCTTCAGTTTCTATTTCACCTCATTGTTTTCAACCAGTCAGTCGAATCCCACCGTTTCCTTTTTAATCGTTTTATTTCTACTTTGCAGCAGATTGGTTAAGAGACCATTAACTTCCTTTGTTTTTTAAATCTTCAGTTTCTCGCAGCAGATCAGTCGAGACCGTCACCATACATTTTAATCTTCGATTTTTCTTTTCTTTCTTTTTTTTTTTTTTCAGCAGATTGGTCGGGACCTTCACCCTATCTTTCATCTTCAATTTCTCCTTTGCAGCAGACCGTTCAGAAACCATCGCTCTCTTTCTTATCTCCTTTCGCAGATCGTCGGAATTTTTTTTAATTCTCCTTTGCAGCGAATCAGCCGGAGATCATCACCCTATAAATTAATCTCCAGTTCTCCTTTGTCGCAGATCAGTCGGAGATTATCACCCTACAAATTAATCTCCAGTTCTCCTTTGCAGTAGATCAGTCGGAGATCATCACCCCTACAAATTAATCTCCAATTCTCCTTTGTCGCAGATCAGTCGGAGATTATCACCCTACAAATTAATCTCCAATTTTCATTTGCAGTAGATCAGTCGGAGATCATCACCCTATAAATTAATCTCCAATTTTCATTTGCAGTAGATCAGTGGGAGACCATCACCCTGCAAATTAATCTTCAATTCTCCTTTCAAACTGTTCTACCATGCTTCGAGCAGACCCATGCGAAAATGTGAAGGTACGGTGACAGACATATACTCAGCGTGCTATTTCCACACCCTGATTTTCTTGCCTATTGAACAGTTGTAAAAGAAACATTCCATAGCTACATACGCGGTTTAGATATCATGGAAATCGTTCTGTATTCTTGGTTCCCCGATGATTCTGGTGTAATGGGTAGAAGGCAAGAAGTAAGTTGTTGTGTGTGTCCTTTTGCGTTTTACATTTTAGAGCACGTGCACACTCAACGCATAACAAACTTTTGTAACCAGCTTGCTTCCTTTATCACTTCAATTTTTGTTTCTGATTTCACAATATTCCATTGATCGCATTTTCTCCCAAATCTTTATTCATTGCTGTGTATTCAGTTTAACAATATGGAAGGAGTATGGGTAATTAGCATGTACAAAGTACAATATGATAACAAACACAATGAAATAAAGAGATAGGTATTACACATAGGAATCAAACTACACCGGTTTTCGCCGGAGGGAGATTTTCCTAAAATTCCAAAAATACATATAAAAGCTAAGTGAAATTTCGGAGACGTCTGACGAATCTTCCTACCTATCTATCTATCTAGACTGCTATCTATCTATCTATCATTTTCAAAATGGAGTGACTGCGGGCAGAATGAAGCAAAATTTAGAAAGAGAGGGGGTTAGTTACCGCCAAGGACATTAAAATGGCCGCCAGACAGAAAACCGTCTGGCGGCCATTTTATCTGAACACATGGACAGATAAGTGACTCTTCGTTCTTTGTTTGTACTGTCCTAAATGTTAAATGTTATGTGTTTTGCCTGAAGAAGACCCAAGAGGTCGAAATACATTGTGTCTTCTCTATCTGACTATCTATCTAGCCTGTCGAGTGCACTCTCTCTCTCTCTCTCTCTCTCTCTCTCTCTCTCTCGGAACCGGAAGAACACAAGGACTGGCATCTACTGTTACAACAAGAAAAAAAAAAAACTTTCAAACTTGGAAAAAAATCAACTGACATCAGCTTGTAAACGGGATCTGCTGAATACCCTCACCCCTCACCACAACTCCTTCCTCTTCCTTTCCCCTACCTTCACCCACCCCCTTTTCACACTTCTTTACACCTCCGGACCGGCAGGGAACTGACCATTGTCCGAGTACAGCTGACCTCCGGCTTGAAGATGTCCAAGGTAGATACGGCACCTCGGAGCCCTGTCCACGTCGTCCCAATAGATCATAAAGGGGGGACCCCTGGGTGAGTGTGTGGGCGATGGACTCCGTTTTGTAGGGGAAATAGGGAGGCAGGCAGACTGCAGAAGTTCGCAGTCGCTGTCGGAGTCGAAGAAGCAGATTTGGTTCGCACCTATTGGATTCGGGCGTTAGAGAGAGAGAGAGAGAGAGAGAGAGAGAGAGAGAGAGAGAGAGAGAGAGAGAGAGAGACTTTTTTCGAGAGAAGAGCACTTTTTTCTTTTTTTTTCTTTTTTTTTTTTCTTTTCTTTCTTTTTTTTTTTTTTCTTAAAGAGATCTACAGATGACAAAAATTTTGTGACCAGACAAGAGGGGTGGTAGCTTTGGGTTAGAGACGTGGGGATGGGAGAGAGGTGAGGTGGAAGAGTAAAGGCTGAACTTATTCTCCATTAGTGAATGAGGTACACTCGCAACTCTTGAGGTTTGTTGACAAAACTTACTTACTTATTTGTATTAATTTAAAAGGAAAGGGTTAACCGTCCTACGAGCCGGAATCTCTTGAGGGCATGTTACTCCCGAACAGAAGTCTGTATGACGTCAGCATTTATTCTCGTTCAGGGAACAGGAATACGCTGTCTTAAACAAACCTTCATACACAGGGGAGGGATGGGTGATGGAAAGATAATCACGGGAGGGGGTGGGTTTGTAGGGGGGGGGGGGGGGGAGGGAGGAAGGGGATGACACCCGTTGTCTGCAATATTTTGTCGATGATGTTTTTAAATAGAGATTTGTATTTTTTCTGTCCTTTATCTTATGAAACTGGACCAGAAAAGAATGGAGCAGGAAGGCGAGGAGGGAGGCAGGGTCAGGGGTGGGGGGGTGAGGTTGGGAGAAAGATCTGCCACTGATCTCCAGTACTTCCTTATTTTCGGTGATCTTCCGTGGACTTATAATTTCACTTTACCTCAAGGCAAATATAGAAAATCTGATGGTGGTGCGTGTATTTCGTCTCGCGTTGCGTAACAGCTGAACAAACAACGCTAGAAAATGGTCCCCTAATCGTCCTGTAGTGTTTTTCTTTCAATAGCTTGCACAGGTATTGTGGACTCACTGTCAGTCACGTGATCTCCCCACTCCCCTGTTCACATGTCACGTGCAACAGTGCACAAGGATTATGACCACTCCAACCCTTTATGTTGTCCATGCAGGACACTTGTAATCTTCCCTGGAATCATGTACGAATCTACTGCTGAGTGACAGAAAGGGTTATGACCACTCCAATCCTTTATGTGTTGTCCATTCAGGACACTTTGAACCTTCCCTGGCCTGATTCAGGTACTAGTCTACTGCTGAGTGGACAGAGAGGGCTTTAAATCCGTAACAGATACGAGCGGCTTGAACTCACGACCGTCCCCTTCAAAGCCAAACGCTCTAAACATCCTAGGCCATTTCAGATTCCTCATTTCTAGAACCTGTACGGTGTATGCGTGTGCGTGTGTGTGTGTGTGTGGGGGGGGGGGGGGGGGCAGCCAGCGAGACCCTCTTTAACTCCACACCAACAAAACTAGAATGACAATAGTTTTAAGGCTGGGCATGAATCGCACAGACTTGGAACTCTCAACATCTGACTTTAGCAATTCATGACCGTTCTCTACCGCGCTAGGCCCACAAACTCCCTAGATACCCCTATCCATCTTTCTGCCGCCAGGGCACAGGTATATGCTGCAGTGGTTGGCATCACGAGACACTGCAGGAGGGGGAGTGCTATTGTCTGGAGACAGAGGAGGCTAAAGTCAGGTCCTCTTGGGCCGTATATATGATGTTGGTTTTAAAAGGAAAAGAAAAGCTGGAGTATGGTCAGTTTAATCGTCCTTGGCTCTGGGTTTCCTTCCTTCCTTCCTCCCCCTCCCTGTCCCCGGATCTCCCCCCCCCCCCCCCACCATGCACACCCTCCCTCCGTCTCGTTCTTCCCCCCCTCCCCCTCCTGTCCTCCTCCTCGCCCTGTCCCGTCGAGCGTTCAGTATAGTTCATGGGGCCTGTCAAACCATTGGGACGACCGCAGTGACCTCTGGAGTTTGGAGCGTTGTGTCGGCTCGTTTGGATTCCGTTCTCGTCGGTTTTTTTCTATGCTGAAGGTGTTAGGCTTGAAGTCGACATGAAAATTCTAATGTGTCCTGCAATCGTTAGATCACAGGCTGTCAATAGGATAAAAACGACGACAAAAAACAACAACACCAACCCACACACACACACACACACACACACACACACACACCACACACACACACACACACACACACACACACACACACAGAGAAGAGAGAGAGAGAGAGAGAGAGAGAGATAGATAGATAGATAGAGAGAGAGAGAGAGAGAGAGAGAGAGAGAGAGAGAGATGGGGGCAAAGTGGGAGAGGGTTGAGAGGGCGGGGGGAAGTAGTGGGGGGTAGAATGGCGAGGGCGAGTTAGGAACAAGTACACATGGAAAAAATAAACTGTTTACTCAAATATAAATGCTCAAGATCACATAAACAGACAGATCAACAGACAGACAAGCAGAAAGGCACACACATATAAACATGGATGCATTCACACACACACACACACACAACACACACACACACACACACACACACACACACACACACGCGCGCGCGCGCGCGCGCACGCGCGCACGCACGC
>JADBJO010034009.1:10000-13968 GCA_016801955.1 Conus betulinus
AGGAGGAGTGCAGATCGATGGAAAGTTGGCCGTTTGAGATAACAACCCAGGGATTTAATCAAACGCATTAGTTTTTGTTTGTTGGTGTTTTTCTTTGATTTGTCCAGTTCTAATATGGCTTTTGTTGTTGGCTAGGCTATAAACATCAGTTAAGTGTTTATCATATTGTTTCTGAAGAGACAATGTTAATAAATGACTGTGATCTACAAAAACTCCAAGGTTTCCCGAAGACACACAATCCGGTTACCACTTGAAAGATCACACACACACACACACACACACACACACACACACACACACACACACACACACACACACACACACACATACAGGCAAGCACGCACGCACGCACGCACGTACGTACGTACCTACAAACCTACCCACCCACACACGCACGCACGCACGCACGCACGCACACACACACACACACACACACACAGAGCAGGCAATACAATATATCTGCCTTTAAAAGAGATTGCGATGGTTCCCTTATGCAGCCAGTGAAGAGTTTTCATATCTTTAATATATTTTCTTAATTTCATGTTCCCAGTTTTTACATCTTCAACCTCCTGCCCCCCCCCCCCCCCCCCCCCCTCCTTAAGTTCAAAGTTTTTGCCAGTCATTACTATGAAGACAATTTAGTTGTTGGCCTGCGCTTGTTTTCCCCCCACTATTAGATTGTTCGTCTTTGTATTTGTCTGACTTTATTCAAGTTTAAAAGGCTGTGCCAGTTTGGAATAAAAGTTACTCTGTGTTAGGTTTCCTTATGGGAGCAAAAACTACCCCCCTTGTTTACTGTTTATTGTTTACTGTTCCCTGCCTCATTTCATTTCCAATTTCAAATACACTACAGAAATTATTGTGCTCTCCCGGGTATACATCTTTGACCGGTTCTTTGACAGTTCCGTTCGCGTCCCGGGATATCTTCCCAGCTTTTCTTTCTCAATGTTGTCACTATTATTGTCATTTTCACTGTCAAAGTTTTTGTTGTTATTATTATATTCTCATTATTATCATCATTATCATAATTATTGTTATTGTTATCATCATCATCACCATCATCATCATCATCATCATCTTCATCATCATCATCATCATCATCATCATTATTATTGTTATCATAAGTCAACAATCGAATAAACACTTTAACTTGTCGTCACACATATTTTTTTTTCTATATTCTAGTTTAGCAAAAAGGACCTTTAAAAGTTAAAACCTCATTTCGTTTTCTGACAGAAAATCTCTCTCTCAAGCAAAAAAAAAAAAAAAAAAAAAATATATATATATATATATATACAGTACTGAGTAACTAGCAGACAAAAATAGATAAAGGAAAAGAAATTAAAACATCAGAGAGAGAGAGAGCAGAGAGAGAGAGAGAGAGAGAGAGAGAGAGAGAGAGAGAGAGAGAGAGAGAGAGATGTTATGGGACTGTATAAGTTGTGTGTTCGTTTCAGTAGTTTTTATTAACGTCCATTCATCATAATAGATTTATTTACACGTCAAACAGGTATAAATCACAGACGTACATCACACACACACATAGAGAACCTATCATACAGAACCAAGATATCAATATTGAGACATTTTTTATGATCAAACAACTACAACATGAACTGTAACACCTGCACTGCTAGACGAGCGCGGATCATACAATATCTGTCTGTCTGTCTGTCTCTGGAGGTGTAATGTGCGTGCGTTCGTGCGCGCGTGCGCGTGCGCGTGCGTGCGTGCGTGCGTGCGCGCGCGCGCGCGCGTGCGTGTGTGTGTGTGTGTGTGTGTGTGTATGTGTGTGTGTGTGTTTGTGCGTGTGCGTGTGTGTGTGTGTGTGTGTGTGTGTGCGCGCGTATGTGTGTGTGTGTGTGTGTGTGTGTGTGTGTGTGTGTGTGTGTGTGTGTGTGTGTGTGTGTGTGTGTGTGTGTGCGCGCGCGTGAAATTAACAAGAAAACAAGTCTTAGAAAACAACTGCTGCTGTGGCCATGAATTTTATTTATTTATTGATTTTTTTTTTAATTTCAAAATAGATTGAAGACCTGTCTCAGGGATTGTCTATAGCCTAACTCAGCAAGTGAAGTTAGGGGCGGTTTTTACTTCAGTTATATTACTGTCAGCCCACACGACCGCTGTGTCGAAATCATTTCATGTATGCATGTCAAAGAGAGAGAGAAGAGAGAGAGAGAGAGAGCGAGAGAGAGAGAGAGAGAGAGAGAGAGAGAGAGAGAGATTGAAAAGAAACGTTAGTTTACCATCCACACGTCCGATGCGTCATCTGTATTTAAGCCTACTTCTCCTGCACATGTCGCAGAACTGACTCAGAATGCAAACACGCACGCCTGCATCGGTATAGACACAAACACACAACAACAACGACGACAACATCAGAATCCCGAGACAGAAATTTGATCACTATGACAACGTAAAGGATAAAAAGCTTGACGTTGTCTTCAAAGCATGTTTAAGTGGTGATCTACATATCTATTGTCAAGCTTACAAGATATTAAATTAGCGAATAAACGTTGTGTATTTACCGCTGGCCTTTGTCTTCTTTGTTTCTATCTGTATTTATTCATTTGTTTACTTATTCATCTATGTATTTTATTTTCTATTTGTCTCATTCTTCGCGTCAACCCACGACAACAGGACATGAAAGGCAGCAGAATTTGAGATATTCTGTTAGTAATGATGAACGTAAAATAGTAAGTGAATGACGAAGATGATGCTGCTGAAGTTTCATTCTGACGAAAGGTCTGTATTGTACGCTTCCTCTCATAACGTATCCTGGTGTCAACCAGGCCCGAGAGGTACAGGAACCTGTAGTCTTGTCTTGGGAATTTGAGCAAAATTCATCTTTTAGTGGACAGAACTCAATTATGTGGATCCGGTCATCCGAACTGAGTCACGACACACCATGGCTAAGAACCGGCGGGTTTGAAAAAGTCCTACAGTCATCTTTTTTTTTTTTTTCTGAAATGAGAATCAAACTCACAACCCTCAAACTTCAGACCACGTGTCGGTGAAGCTAACTTTGTACCACAAGCAGCTAGATATGAACGCTAGTCTAACTATAGTCATTTCAGTTTTGATTCTGTTTTTAGATTACGGTTTTGACTGGTTCATTTTTGTGAGAAATTTTGAATCCTCTTCCTATTAATGTAGGAGATTCCAGAGTTGCTTTCACGGAGGTAATCAGGGTATAACACACACAGTCATCTGGCCTCTGTCATGTGTTACAACTGAGAGGTGTCATCACCATCCCTCCCTTTCATTTTGGCCATGCAGGACTTGTTTCATTTGCCGCTGGGGATTTTCCACCTTCCACTGTTCCCTGTAGAATGGTCTTGGATAGAAAGTGACGGTGATATTCATGTCCACACCCTCCATTGTACCCCTTAGAATGGTCTTGGACTGGGAGGCATAGTGAATTATATGTTTACCCTTTCACTGAACCCTGTAGTATGGTCTTGGACAGGGAGTTATTGCGAGATACACGTGCACTCTCTACTGTACCCTGTAGAACAGCCTTGAACAGAGTCATGGCCAGATGCATATCCACCTCCCGTTGACCGCCCCATTCTACCCTGTAAAATGGTCTTTGGACAGGGGGTCATGGCAAGATATAGTCCTTCCTTCACTGTACTTTAAGAAGGTGTTTGGACAGTGATTCGTTCACAGTACCTCGAAGACGGTCTTGAAGAGAGGAGTCATAGTGAGAGACTACCCCATACTCCTAGACAAGCTTACGGTATTTGACAACTGCAAGGAAGAGGTTTCTGTCTGCCAGCGTTGCGCTGACTTGCTGTCGACGAAGTCAGAATTCGTCTTACGTTTTCCTTGTAGTTATGTGAATAAGGCGTCGAAAACCTAGCTCTACAACGCGGTAGTCTAGACCTATTCTATGGGTTGCTAGAACTGGATACTGACACCGTCGATCTACCTAACTGAATGTTGTTAATTTCCTCCTCTCTCAT
>JADBJO010034010.1:0-2500 GCA_016801955.1 Conus betulinus
TGCGGGAGAAGGAGGTAGGGGGGAGGGAAGAAAACACGAGAGAAGGGGGTGGGGTGGGGGTGGGGGATGGTTGAGGTAACAGGTTGATGCAGAGCGAAGGCCGTAAAAAAGCGGTAGGGAGGGAATGAGGAGAGAGGAGGGGGAGGGGGGGGGGGAAATACAGGGAAAAAAAAATTAACGGAGCAAGGCACAAAAACATTGCGTCATTGAAGGACATGAAAATCAGTCATTAAATGCACATCACTGCGAATAAAGGCACTACACACAAAGAGAGTAAACATGACAGGCGCGCGCGTAAAAAGAGAGAGAGAGAGAGAGGGGGGAGGGGGGAGAGAGAGAGAGACAGGGGGAGAGAGAGACAGACAGACAGACAGACAGACAGACAGAAGGAGACGGATGACTGACTGACTGACAGATTGTGCCGACAGACAGATTGTGCGTGAGAGAGAGAGAGAGAGGAGAGAGAGAGAGAGAGAGAGAGAGAGAGACGTGGAGAGGAGAGAGAGAGAGAGAGAGAAGTCGAGAGAAAAATCTGAGCACACTGTGTGTTTGTGTCTCCAAGGCAGCCTATAAAATTCCAATCTTACTTGTAGCTTTCTGTCGTCATTGCGACATTAACGGGAAGCAACTCTTGCTTTGTTGCACAGTTGCAGGGGGCAATGTGGGCTGCCTTATTCCTTGCGTCGACACCCCTGCTGCCCATTACATTTGCGCTATAACCACAGAAAATGTTGTATAACGTATCACAATTTTTCGTAGCATTGACGAAATGAGATTTTTCTTACGTGTAAAGAGATTGCATTCATAAAACAAAGAAAGAAAGAAACGAAACGATAATAGGTTACATTAAACACGAAAGGAAACAAAAAGAAAGAAGAACCTTATCAATAGTTTGATAATAGCAAAACTACTATGCACCCCCCCCCCCCCCCCCCCCCCTTCCAACAGAAAAAAATAGATATCACCAGTTAAGAGATTTAGGGACAAGAGAGTTGATGAATTGAATGGAGGGCATAGGTTATATCCCAGTCAAGGAAAACAGCATTCTGTTGTGTGAAAGTAGGTTTTCAAAATCTATCAAATGTATGTGAACAGATTTAAGATGTTGTCTCTCTCTCTCTCTCTCTCTCTCTCTCTCTCTCTCTCTCTCTCTCTCTCTCTCTCTCTCTCTGTCTGTCTGTCTCTCTCTCTCTCTCTCTCTCTCTCTCTCTCTCCGTCTTCTCTCTCTCTCGCTCTCTCTCTCTCGTCTCTCTCTCTCTCTCTCCTCTCTCTCTCTCCTCTTCTCTCTCTCTCTCTCTCTCTCTCTCTCTCTCTCTCTTCTTCTTCTTCTTCTTCTTCTTCTTCTTCTTCTTCTTCTTCAGTAGTGCAGGCGTTTTCATCTAAACCCTCGACCAGAAAGTCTGCATGCTCATTTCTCTGATACTGAAAGGAAAAACAGAAGAAGAAAATCGAAACACAAGCCACGATGCGGGGGGCGACAGCTCAGGCAAACCAAGCTTGAAGTCTTTCAAAAGATTGTACAGGAAAGCCTTCACCTTCAGCAGCTTAAAACAACAGAGATTATGACGCGCTTTAAAGAAAATCTGCCAGCTCGTGTGCATCCCAACAAAAGCGTGAGCGCAAACCAAATCCACCCTCACCCACCTACCCCCCCCCCCCCCTTGGAGAGAGAGAGAGAGAGAGAGAGAGAGAGAGAGAGAGAGAGAGTTGACTGTGTGTGTTGTGTGTGTGGGGGTGAATGGGGGGCGGGGAAGGGGAGGGCGAGGAGGGTTGATCGTCAGGGAAAGGAGAGAGAAAGAGGAACGGAAGAGAGAGAGAGAGAGAGAGAGAGAGAGAGAGAGAGAGAGAGAGAGAGAGAGAGAGAGAGAGGAGAGAGAGAGAGAGACAGAGACAGACAGACGACAGACAGACAGACAGACAGACAGACAGACAGACAGACAGACAGAGCAGAGCAGAGCAGAGAGAAAGAAGGGGGGATGCGATGTAAAGGTAGGCGAAGTAGGGAGACGGAGGGGCGTTGGGGGTGGGGTGGAGGGAGAGAGCACGGAAGAGATGGCGGGGAGGGGGTGGGGGTGGTGGGGTAGGAGCGGTCACGGTGCCACCGACTCCACAAAAGCCTCGAAACATTAGACAAGCAAATCATCCCGCACTCCTCCTCTCCAATTAACGGAGAGTGTTGGGTGAGGTGAAGGGTCGTCTTCCGCTAGAGTTTCTGTCCGTAGGAGCAAAGGGAAGGGGGAGGGGGCCGCAATCCTCTTTGTTTTTTACAGACCCTTATTAGCGCTGGCCCAGACACCAATAACCTCGCCAATGCAAATCACAGCGCCTCTGGTCCCCTTGGACCGAGTCAACGTGAGAGAGAAGGCGTTGTAATTCGACTGCCAACATTTCATGGCTTTCTCTTCCTATTGTTTTTTCTGGGTTTTTTTTTGTTTGTTTGTTTTGTTTTTTGTTTTCCCCAGTTCATATAGAACTGGGAGTACTTTACAATGGAATGACG
>JADBJO010034010.1:7500-13968 GCA_016801955.1 Conus betulinus
TATATATATATATATATATATATATATATATATATATATATATATATATATATATATAGTTATTCCTCAAATCAAAAACAGTCATGAACAGGTCGAGAAGTCTTACTTGGATGGCCACACACACACACACACACACACACACACACTCTCTCTCTCTCTCTCTCTCTCTCTCTCTCTCTCTCTCTCTCTCTCTCTCTCGGATATAATCCTACGTTTGTATTACGGTTTACTGGATTTACTGAGGAAGCCCTTTTTAAAAGATTTACTCGCTCGAGCGTTCGTACAACAAAGTATAGAAGAGTCGGGTTTGTGTGTTCGGGGGAGAACACATTCTTTGTAGTATTCCTCAAAAGTTTCAAAAGAGGATCTTTGTAAGAGAGAATATCCTTCTGTAAGCTCAAGGGAATATGAATAGTAGCCGTCTCGTCAGAATTGTTTGCACCTGCTCGAGCAATCCTGTCAGCCCATTCATTTCCGGATATGAAGCAATGGGAAGGAACCCAACAAAAATTAACTGTTATACCTCTTGACATAAGGTTGTGAATAAGTATATTAATTTCTGATATGATTCAGCACGATGTTTTGAATTTGCAGATTCTAAAGCTTGAAGAACAGACTAAGAATCTACGCAGAAGAGAATACCATAAAAGTCAAATGATAAATCTTTTATGTACTCTACGGCCATTAATATTGCTATTAGTTCAGCTGTAAAAATAGACAGATTTGCCCCAAGATGAAAGGACTTTTCATTTTTTTAAAATGTAAACAACTTCTCTCCTTATCATTTTCGGTTAAAAATAAATGCATTTAGAACAAAATATGTCAAGAATATTCGATGTGCTTTGCGGCGTCCTTGATAATTGTACAACAACACATGTTCTATACTTTTGCCCCTACTTTGATTCCAATTTAACAGAATTTAGAAAGGATGCTTCAAAGTGCATATTCCAGGATACCATGTCTCTCTAAAATTTTTGTACGAATTCTTATGTTAAGCCCAGTTGGCTCAATCCTGTAATTGCTGTTTTATGATCTTTTTTTGTACAGTTGTTGTGTTTTTAATTTTGATGTGTTTTTTTTTTTCTTTTTTTCCCCTTTTTTTTTCTTATACAGTTTAATTCTTACTTAGAGTTTCTCCTCATATCACACACACACACACACACACACACACACACACACACACACACACACACACACACACACACACACTGTGCCACGCCACGCGCAGAAACATTGTGATGCACGCTTACTTTGTCGCAAAACTCAAAAAGACCGTGTCGCGCGAACCCCCGTGTGTATGACATCGGCCAGAAACTGCTTCGACCACAGTAGCAATCTACATGCAGTATCTGACCCAATCTGCCTGTCGGCATTCCGGACACGTGTCCGCTCTCCCTTCATCTCGCTGCTTTGCCTGTGTGATGGAACTGGTAATTGGAGATACCCCGCGCTGGATAACACACGGACTATTGATCAGGGGCTTGATTAAGGCGTCAAGTGCCCCCCCCCCCCCCCCCCCCCCCCCCTCCCAGCCAAACATGGCGCCTCGGTTCCTGTGAAGGAGTTCATCGGAGGTTCTCGCTTCGCTTCCTGTAACGCTATCGCCTTCGAATTAGCGGGCCGCGTCACCATTTTTTTTTCCCCGGAGAGAGAAAGAGAAAGGCAGATGCGTGTGTGGGGTTATTACTTTTCTTTTCTTTTTTTTTTTCTTTTCTTTTCTCTTGCCTGCTACCATTTTCTTTTTCCTTTTTATTTTTCGTTTCTTTTATTTTCTTTTCCTTCTTTCTTTCCTTTTTTCTCTTTCTGTCTTTCTCTTTTGTTTTGTCCCTTTTTTTTTTTCAAATTCATTTCTTTCTTCTTTTGTTCTTTTTTCTTCCTTTCATTTTTTTTTTTTTGTTTTCTGCTTCTTTCCTTCCGTCTTTTTTTTTTCTTACTTTTCTTCCTTCTTTCTATCTCTCTCTCTCTCTCTCTCTCTCTCTCTCTCTCTCTTTCTCTCTCTCTCTCTCTCTCTCTCTCTCTCTCTCTCTCTCTCTCTCTCCTCTCTTTTGGACTTCCTTTGGACTTTTTTCCTTTCTTTAGGTCTTACTTTGTCTCTTTCTCTTCTCCCTTTTGCTTTCTTTCAGTCTGTCTGTCTCTCTCTTTGCCTGTCTGTCTGTCTGTCTGTGTTTTCTCCATTTCTTCCTTCCTACCCCTCTGTCTAAAATGTATCAACTTTCTCCTCCTTGTTTTCTGTTTTCTTGCATTTTGTCTCACGTTATTTTTCATGTCTGTTCTCTTTCGTCTTTCTTGTCTTTCCGTTTTGTCTGTCTTTCTTATATATTTTCTTTCTTTTCTTTTAATCATTCTTTCTCTCTTGCGTTTGCTATGCATTTTGGAATTTTCTCTTTCTTTTTCGATCGTTTACCCCCCCCCTCCCTTTTGACCCCCCCCCCCCCCCCCCCCCCCCCAATTTCTTCTATTCGCTCTATCTTTACACTACATTAACTGTACGTTCACACACCTTTTTCGAAACACATTTTGTCATTTTCTGTTGGTATTCTACATCTAACTGATCAGCCGGTTGGTATCATCATTGATCATACAGCGAATAGACCTGATTTGAAAGTATCACTTGTTCTTTTCTTTTCTTGCTTCCTTTCTTCCTTCTTTTCTGTCTTCCATGCTGTCTTTCTTTGGTTGTTTACTAATTTTTTTTTTTGTTTTGTTTTTGTTTGTTTCTTGCTTCTTTATTTCTGTCTCTCTCTGTCTCTCTGACTTTGTCTCTGTCTCCTGTGTCCCTGTCTCTCTATCACTTTCTCTCTGTCTCTGTCTTTTCATGTCTTCAGTTCTTGATGATCTCCGTCAGTCCAGCATGCTCGTGAGGATTGGGTTCCTTGAAAAAGGTAAAGCAACAAATAACTTTCAGCAGAATTGACGGAAACGGTGAGCCTGATTATAGCGACTCCCTAATGCGTGTGTGTGAAGGAGAAAGAGAGAAAGACGGACAGTCAGGCAGACAAACAGATAGATGGGCGGAGAGAGAGAGAGAGAGAGAGAGAGAGAGAGAGAGAGAGAGAGAGAGAGAGAGAGAGAAACAGACAGACAGACAGACAGACAGACAGAGAGAGAGAGAGAGAGAGAGGGGGTACATATGGGTAAGGTCACAAGTATAGCGAAACAAGATGTTTACTACTGTAATACATGTAAGAAGCCCATAAAAATACCATTTGTGGCTTAAATTCAAACCCAAACCGATCATGATTTATCGTTGTCTTGGATCCTCGTTCTTGTTCTTGTTCTCGTGGTCTTGTTTTTGTTCTTGTTTCTGTTTGTTTCTCTTCTTCTTCTTTTCTTTCTTCTTCTTCTTCTTTCTCTTCTTTCTTCTTCTTCTTTCTTCATCTTCATCATCATCATCATCATCATCATCATCATCCTCATCTCACCATCTCATCGTCTGTCTGTCTGTCTGTCTGTCTGTCTCATTAATTTTGAATCGTTCTCCCTGCCATCTAACCCACTCCATCCTCTCAATTTCTGTTTTTGGTTTTTTTTTCTCCTTTTCTGTGTGAGTCTGTCGACTACAAAGTGCCCCCAAGAAAACAACCACCAACAGGACTATCGACGGAAATCCGTCGGTGACAGTATGCTCTTTAATCAAGGGAAAGAAATCCGTGATGTCTCGCGGAAGTCTACCCTACTTATCACCCCCTACCCGCCCCCACACTCTTTTTCCCCGACCAGTCCACAAGACCACACCACCCACCCCCCTTACTCTCCCCTCCCCCCTCCCTTCCCATCCTCCGCCCCCCACTTGCCCTCCCAGCGAGTGTTTCTCTTGTGTTCTTGGTTGGTGTGCACCCCCTTTCAGTGGTCCCAGACAGTCGAATTTCACTGGACGTCTGCGATTTGGGGATGTCTTGTGGGTCATTTGGCGGTCAATGGGGGGGCTTATCTACATGTCTGTCTGTCTATCTATCTATCCATCTTTCTAACTGTTTATTTATCTATCTATCTATCTATCGGTCGGTCGGTCGGTCGGTCTGTTTGTTTGTCGCGCTGTCTAATAACTATATGATTTCCCAAACTTGTGAACACGCAAATGAGGGATGAAGATGTGATGACTCTCTCTCTCTCTCTCTCTCTCTCTCTCTCTCTGTCTCTGTCTCTGACCTTTCTCTTTCTCTCTTGCCCTCTCTCTCTTACTCTCTCGCTCTCTCTCTCTTTCTCTCTCTTTCTCTCCCCCACTCTATGTGTTTCTCCCCCTCCTCTCTCTGTCCCCTCCCCCTCCCCTCTGTCTTTCCCCCCCCCCCCCCTCTCTCTCTATCTCTCTCATTAATTTTAAACTGTCCTTCCCTGCCATCTAACCCAACCTCATCCACTCAAGTTTTTTTTTTTTTTCTCTTCTATTCTGTGTAAATCAGCTGACTATAAGTGCCCCCCGAAAAAAGCGAAAAATCGGCAAGGCTAATCGACGGAACTCCGTCAGCGGCAGTATGCTCTTTAATCAAGGGAAAAGAAATCCGTGATGTCTCCAGAAAGTCTACCCTACTTATCACCCCTCTACGCGCCCCACTCCTTCCCGACCAATCCGCAATACCACACCATCCACCCCCTTTTCTCTCCCTCCCCCCTGCCCCCACCCCCACCCCAAACTCCCCACACTTCCCAATTCACCGCGTGTTTCAATATCATTGTTGGTATGCACCCCTTTCGCTGGTTCCAGACCGTGGAATTCCACTGAACCTCTGCGAATTTAGGATGCGCTCTGTAGATCATTTGACATCAACAAGGGCTAATCTACTGTCTGTCTGTCTATCTGTCTATCTGTCTCTTTTCTATCTATCTATCTATCTATCTATCTATCTATCTATCTATCTATCTATCTATCTATCTATCTATCTATCTATGTCTGTCTGTCTGTCTGTCTGTCTGTCTGTCTGTCTGCCTGCCTGCCTGCCTGTCTGTCTGTCTGTCTGTCTCTCTCTCTCTCTCTCTCTCTCTCTCTCTCTCTCTCTCTCTCTCCTCTCTCTGTCTCTGTGTGTTTCCGTCTGTCTGTTTCACTGTTTATTGCTCGTCTGATCTCGCCTGCTAAAGCACAAGCACTTGACAGATGAAGATTGATAAGTAACTCTCTCTCTCTCTCTCTCTCTCTCTCTCCTCTCTCCTCGTCTCTCTCTCTCTCATCCTCTCTCTCTCTCTCCTCTCTCTCTCTCTCTCTCTCTTCTGGTTCATCCCCCCTCCCCGCCCTCCTATCCCTTCTCTCTCTGTACCTCTCTTTTCGTCTTAACCAGCTGCACACATCTCCTGGTCAGCGGCGGAGCAGCCTCTTCCATCCGGTCTCAGATGTCTTCTCTATCGAGCGTGTACCGTGGCTCGCACCCAAACTCACCCCTACCCCCACCCTGCGTTGAACTTTGTTAGCTCATCCTTTCCGTCCCCCACCCCTCCACCTGTCACATCAACATTCTCAACGGTTCTCTACTTAGGGAATAAGGGGCGGACCTGGGTCTGAAGATGTGTGTGTGTGTGTGTGTGTGTGTGTGTGTGTGTGTGTGTGTGTGTGTGTGTGTGTGTGTGTGTGTGTGCGCGCGCGTGTGTGTGTGTGTGTGTGTTGTGTGTGTGTGTGTGTTGTGTGTGTGGTGTGTGTGCGTGTGTGTGTGTGTGTGTGTTGTGTGTGTGTGTGTGTGTGTGTTGTCTGGCGCCCATAGTGAACTAAAAGTAATGGGTCTTGGCGAATGCGATCTGTCGGTTGCTCTGTCTGTATATTTTCCGGTCTTTGAGGCTAACTTGCAGGTCAAACAATCAATTGTATATGTATGTATGTATGTATGTATGTATGTATGTATGTATGTATGTATGTATGCATTGTGTGTGTGTGTGTGTGTGTGTGTGTGTGTGTTGTGTGTGTGTGTGTGTGTGTGTATTTATCAGTTTATCTGTCTTTATCTGTCTGCAGTCTCTTTGTCTGCAGATATTTGTGTCTGTAAGTCTCTCTCTCTCTCTCTCTCTCTCTCTCTCTCTCTCTCTCTCTCTCTCTCTCTCTCTCTCTTCTCTCTCTCTCTCTCCTCTCTCTCTCTCTCTCTCTCTCTCTCCTCTCTCTCTCTCTCATTCAACTACCCAAGTCTTCTCACCCCACTCTCTGTTTGGACCTCTGTTTTTCCACCCTTTACCCAACGACACCAGTCTCACAGCCACCATGAACGGGGCTTTTCAAGCAAGTCGCAGATGTCTTCTAGGATGTCCTTGTGCGTGTGTTGTGACACCACACCCACACACACCCATCTCCGCCCCCGTCCTCAAATTTCGCTGCACATCCACCTCCCCCGTATTTGTCCCCCACCTCTCCACCTTTCTGTCTACCCGCTCGGATGTTCCAGACTTGAGGGATAAGCTGTGGAGGTAAGGTCTCTAACGATGTTGTTTTGTAGATGTTGGCTGGCCTAATGGAGTCGAGCCGTATGGCGTCTGCCTGTCCTTTGTGTGTCTTTT
>JADBJO010034011.1:0-13967 GCA_016801955.1 Conus betulinus
AAATATACTAATAACGGCTGAACTTGGAATGTATAAGACACTCAGAGTAAATACATCAGTCTCCTTTCAGCGCTGCTGAACGTTTACAACCCTCAACTTTTTTTTTCATTGCGGAAACGCGTGATGGGGTTCCCACTGAAAAAGATCCATGTGGCATTTTAGCTGTCCCTTATTTTCTAAGTGTCCACTCCCACATGCTCATCCCAGCTCTCCTATACATAGCTACGGTCGGTCTCACAGATGCTTGACTGCCTTTTGAGGATCTCTCAACTTAGTTTTCCGGTCTTTACTCTCCTTGTCTGCTTCTTTCTTCTCTCTTCTCTCTCTCTCTCGCCATCAGTCTCTTCTCTCTGCTCTCGCCCTCTCATCAAAGCACACACCACCACATGCCCCCACCCACGCGCGCGCGCTCGCCTACACACCCCACGCACCCACACACATACACAGACACGCACTCAGTACCATGCACTCTCCTTCTCTCATCTCTCTCTCCTCTCTCTCCAGCTCGTGCGCGCCGCGCGCGCGCGCGTGTTGTGTTTGTGTGTGTTTGTGTGTTTGGACACTGCTTTTGCATTATTCAATAGGTATATTCGTTCTACATAGTGATAGGGATATAGCTATGCGCACGCACGCATTTAGTGTAATGCACGTTTGTCTTTCTTTTTGTATCCACGGCTTTGCGTGGGGGCTATCATAACAATCGTTCTGACTCTTCTTTTAGATTGTTTGAATTGTTAATTCGAATAGCGATTGCATTAGAAACGTTTTTTTACCGAGTTTTTTTTTGTGTGATGTCTTGATCAGTGTTGCGGTTTTTGTAATTAGGGTTTGGTGTCCCATAGATCAACTATCGTCTGCAGATATTATCCGTACGCACTGGCACACATGATTGGTCTTTCAATGACAAAAATCATCGGAAGTCGGCTGCCCTCCTTCCCTTTCTGCCTCTTGATAATACACACACACAAACAATAATGTGAATCATATCTAAACAAGAAGAAGAACACAGCACTACTACTGCTGCTCGCTGCCTACTACCCTACTGCTCTAATACTGCTCATCACACCACTACTCTACCTGCCTACGACTACTCAACGGACTGCTACGACTGCTATCTACCACTTAATAGCCCATTGACCATTAAAGGCCCTTTTAAATACCCACCTTGAATAAGTCAGGCCACAAGCGGTGCGTCGACCAGTCCAAGAACCGATTGGTCACTCCCGCCTATGGCCCCCATCGATCACCCCTCACGATCAACAGGACGTGTTCTCAGCCCGTGGCACCACAGCCCATAAAATGCCCTGACGAAGCATTCGATAATCGAAGCATGTCCAGAAGATGGACCCCAACATCCCCCACCACTTTGAAAAGCCCCTGCCACAGAGAGATTACACAACCGAAATCTCCTACATCCTTTTGCTATCGTGTGTGGTCGTGACACGCCGCCTGCTAGCTGCCGTAGTAGACGGGTGGAATTTCGTAACACTCCCGTCCTATTTTTTCGTATAAGTCAGCACCAGCATTGGTGAAAAAAAAAGTCTTTGTGATACTGACCCTCACCCCACAACAAACTCTCTCGTGGTTTAGAAAGCAGGCGTTTTTAAAAATAAAGCGATAAAAACATTTTTTAAAAAAAAAATACCAACACTTTACTGCATTTTTTAACAAACTCTAGCCCGAAAGGAACTGACATTTGTTGGTCCCATCGCCCAGGGTACAAAAAAAAAATCAAGTGGGATGAAACGGCAGGACCGTCTTGCAAAAGGAGCAACTAGTACGTCTGAAAAGTTTACAAACAGTCCTTAAATTGTCCTCTTGTAAATTAACCAATTATGACACTTATATACATAAAGCTGAATTTTAATTAAAAAAGCTGACTTTACCTTCTACCCAGAGCACATTGTTTGATTAATCATAAATTACAGTCTGAAACAAAGACGCTACCAATACTTCCTCATTGGCATTACTTTGTGTCTGCAAGAAAACCATCTGTACTCATCCTTTTGTTTTGAATCTCAAGGTTGGACCCTCGCTCATCAGGAGAAGGTTATGGAGATGACAAACTATTGATATGTCAATACTGTTTGTATGTACATAATGTTACTGACATGGCAATGGTTATTCTCTCGCAATACACAGGTGCAAATGTTGTTAACAAAGGTCCATAATTTTTGGTCCACTGGGGTTATTCCACTTACTAAATATACATTTCGATGTCGTCGAAGTAGCAAGTTTGTGTGAGGTGTTTTTTGTTTGTCTTTTTTTTTATGTTTGTTTGTGTGCAGTGTGTGTGTGTGGTGTGGTGTGTGTGTGTGTTGTGGTGTGTGTGTGTTTGTTGTGTGTGTGTGGTGTTTTAATGTCTAGGCTCGACTGACAACACATAATTAAAAACAACTACCTGAAGCTGAACGGGATACGGTGATGGTATTTGACCTTCATGAAGACGAAAAGCCCATGGGAGAGCACAGACCTATATCTAGGGAACCTGGGATGCGACCATGAGCCTGATCGTCTCTACGAATTCAAACTAAATCTGAGCACGCACACCGCAGCAGTGGAGACGTGTTAGCGTCAGCGGATCCCGTCTGGGATGTCGGGGTTCGATTCCCATCAGAGCCATGCGGGAAGTGTCGTCTGGCATGGTTTCCCCTAAGATTCGAGTTGGGCTGGGGCTCCCTTGCGAAGACTGTGACCGACACTGTCCGTTTCATCCACTTAATGATGCATCTCTGAAGGTGTTGCTCAACGTTAACTAACCAACACTGTCACTTGTCTGTATCCTCCCCATGGTTGCGCCGGATTATTGAAAAAAACAATGCTAGGTACACCTCGGACCTCAGTCTGGACCGGATCGCGAAAAATCCATAATATGTTTCTACTGCATTCTCATTCCATCGATCAGCATTAAAAAAAAAAAAGTCTCAATTCTTTGCCCCTTGCATGCCCTTCTCTCATGATGCCCTCAGTTTTGATCTCATCGGCTGTCGGCTGGACGGACTTGGTGGCGCCCTCTGGAGGCAAACTCCACTCAAGCCGCCTCCGGCGACTAAGCATTATTGTCCATCATTAGGGTTGCTTAGAGATTATGTCCGTGCATATGATGGATCAGAAAAGGCACCACTGAACACCACTGAAGTCACTCGGCTACAGTGCCAGTGTCTCTTCCCGGTGGGTGTTGCCCTCTGAATGACTTGACATTGACTGCTGCCTGTGGATTGTCGGTGCCGTGGCTGCAGCGGGCCGGTACGGACTGTCGGCTGTGGACGGAGTGTCGGATGGGCAGGCGTGGTACACTGCTACTGAAGGGCACAGAAGATGGGAAATCGGGGGGAAAAAAGATTAGCAGCATAGCCCTTGTGCCATATCATATCTTTTCTTAAGTGGTTCAGTAAATGTTTGCACACCAGACTACGATAAGCGAGAGTGACCTTCTCCGCTGAGCTCTTGGGGCTATATAATATTATATATCATATATAATTATATCTATATATTATATAATATTTGTATAACTAGAATGCGAGATGAGAGAGAGAGAAGAGAGAGATAAGCTTCGTAATGTGGGTGTGAAGTGATGTCGCCCGTCATGCACATAATTGATACTCCCGACTGATACTGATATCCTGGCGCGCGTTTCGAATAAGATCTTTGACTCTCTAGATCTGTATACTCAATCCATAAACCGAGGACAGCCAGTCCTATTTGCAGTGGAAGGACAGCGTTACCCTTCTTCTGATTATTTTGTTTGTTTTGTTTGTTCACCGGAATAGGACCATTTGATTGACCGATCCTCGATCCGCCTTTTGCTCCAGTTCTGAACCACGGATCTGCACTAACACGCAAAGGGTTTCGTCGTTGAATCACAGTAAAATCATTCCCCGTTTGTTCTTGAATCGTTTTTGAAATTTATTTTGCGAGTTTCACGTTTTCTTGAAGATTTCTTGTTTGTTTGTTTGGCTTGCACTCAGACACACCACAGCCAACCCGACCAACCCGACACTGGTGAAAACATATAGTCTCATAGAAAGGAGACAATGAGAAGATGAGGAAATGAATACCTTGTTTCATCCTGTGAACTCCAGAATACTTACCGTTCAGCTACCGACGTTGCTGCTGTCTGACGACCCGTTTCTTGTATCAGTGTTGGCACCAGTGGAATCTGCATTGAACTTAGTGCTTAGACCGAGCCAGCTGCCATTCATTTCCGAACGATTCGGCAGAGACGTTGGTGTCCGTGCCGGTTCCCCCAGTGCTGTTGTTATTTCATAATCCAGAAGATACCTAAGGTGCATAGCGTTTGCGCAAAGCAGACACAACACCCCTAACACTTGCACAGAGGCCGACAGCACAATAGAAGCGAACTTCCGGTTCTGTAGGTTGCCTCCCCGGTCAACGAGCCAGCCGAGAAGAGGGAGGAGGAGAATGGCGGAGGGGCCAGACACCAGGCCCAGGATGATAGAGACCAGCTGACCGGCATGCCCAGAATCTGTAGGAACCTGAAAGGACAAACAAACAAACAACCACGAAAAAAGAAAAAGGAGAGGAAGAAGAAGGAGAAAAGAAAAGAAGAAGTAGGGGGAGGACGGATGAGTAGGTGGGAGGATAGATTATGAAGAGTAGTTGAGGATGAGAAGAGAAAGAAGAAGAAGAAGAAAGACGAAGAAGAAACGAAAAGAAAAAAAAAAACGAGAAAAAAAGGAGGCAAGGGGGAACAGTTTGCGAAGAGGTAGGATTAGGAGGAGGAGGAGTAGAGAAGAAAAGAAATCACCAACAACGACAACAAAAGAAGATGACCCAACAAGAGACAGCAACAGCACCATCAACAACAACAACACAACAACCCAATAACTACACCACCACCACCACACAAAACCCACCACTCCCACCAACAAGACAATCCACATCAGGAGTACCATAACTGATTATTGCCATGAACGTCCTGGTTATAAACCATAAAATAACATAAATACACACACCGGAACAGTGAAAGAAGAGAAATAGAACCTATCCCTTCCATATCAATCGTATCATCCACAGTAATAAATATACACATGAAAAAGGAAGTAGAGTATCTATCTATCTATGCTATCTATCTTATCTATCTATCTCATCACGTCAGTGTCAGAGATATTCATCTATCTACTGTTCCATCATCACATCGTCGTTGTTGTCGTCGGCGGCGTCGTCATCATTGTCGTAGTCACGATCTAGTACAATCATAAAATGATTACTTTCATTATCATTTATTCTCTCGCCCAACCCGCAATTATCCCACCATCATTATCCTTATCAGTCAGAGATAGTAGCCCTACAGCACGAATTTGCTGGAGATAATAACAGCTAGCTTTTCAATGTCATCTCTTGACCGTTACCACCACCACCACCACCCACCACCACCACCACCATCATCATCATCACCATATCATTATCATCATCATGTATTATCCTCCTCCTATCGCTCCTTAAGATCATCTTCACCATCATCATCGTCGTTGCCACTGTCACTCGGAGGCACCGTATAATCTGTTGACAGTTCACTGAAGCTTCCGTCCCCGCCCCGACATCATTCAACATACATAGCATCACTATTCGTCGTCGTCAGCTCCTTCCGTCATCGGGATACGATGATGTAGTGTGTCGCCTAGGTTGGGTTGTGCTGCACTTACGCGAGTGCTGTACCGTCCGACTCGCGAGTGGCAACCTCTGCTTCATTTGCTGCACATGAGACTATGCTATAATTATCTGCTATGACTGTCGTTGCCTGTCCTTCCTACTGCTTCTTTTCGAGCGAAGGTTCCTCATTAACTACAATCATTCTTATCAGCCGTGGGGTCAGTGCTGTCGGTCATTATCACCAGTCACCCTTACAGACGTGCCTGCTGTAGGCTTCTTGAACTTTTCATTCCGATCATCATCATCATCATCATCATCATCATCAGCATCATCATCACTTCTTACGTCGTCGGCGTCGTCATCGTCGTCATGATTATCCCCACTATCATTATTATGATCATCGCACATTCTCATCACCATCATCATCGTCCTCGCTGTCATCATCAATACTCACGGTATAGTGTAGATCTGTTGAAAGTTGACGGCGGCTTTCCATCCCCATTACTTCTGCGCAAATCATCAGCTTTCGGCAGAGTGTCATCCGATGACCTCCATCAACTTTGGCGGTATGATATGGGAATCGTCACTGTTGTTGAAAAGACGCCTGCTGGTGACGTCACCGTTCCGTGCTTTGCGGAAACACCGCAACGCCCATGGCCAACGCTGCAACAGTAGAGAGTGAACATTTGATATGTTTAATAATTATTCAACACTGTAACCGTCGGCCATGTCTGCAAATAGTAGATGGTAATGATAAGTGTGTGTGTGTGTGTGTGTGTGTGTGTGTGTGTGTGTGTGTGTGTGTGGGTGTGTGTGTGATTTTCAGCACTGCGTTGGCAGCGTCTGTCTGCTGAAATGAGAGAGGAATGCTAAAGTTATGAGTCCTTTTCATGTCCAAAAGACTTAAAATGTCTTCATAAGTAAGATGGAAATGCTACAATTGTGTATGATTTCGAACACTTCACTTGTAAATCATGACTGCAAATTTGAAGCGGACATGTTGTAGTCGTGGTGTGTGTATAAACTCAGCACTATGACAGCAGATTCTTGTCTCCATGTAAGAGAGGGAAATGTTCTGCAGGATTAGGGTAAAGCTTATATCCAAATTTACGGTGAAGTATATGGTAAATCTGCCATTTATAATTCTGGCATGGCTGTCTCTCAGTCCCCTATCCTCCATCTCGGTTTGTCTTCTTTAAAATCGTTTGATGTCTTTGTGAGTTTTTGAGGAGCTTATTTTTAGAAGAGCTTATTTTGAGGAGTTTCATTTGCTTAAATTTCTTGGAAACACATATCGTCTTCCTGCTCCTCTAAGTCGCTCTCGTTGTCAATGCTCACGTCTTCCTCTTCCTTTCCTTGACCCTGTCTCATGTCGTTTGATGTCCACCCCAGCGCACCCTCATTACTGTACTCCCTCTGACCTTTGACATATCTTCAAACTGCTTTTGCCGCGTGGCGTCCAGTTCCTGAATCAACTGACGCACCGAATCTCCTGACATACTTTCTTTTAAGTCTGTTCTTTGCTGATCTTTTTCGCTCTCTTCCAGACATTTGAACACGATTTCGTCTTCTCTCAAGTCAGACAGCAAGCAAGCAATCGAACCGAATACCAGCGACAGAATCAGCAGTCATGGCACCAGAAGGCAACCAACGCAACCAAGAAGTGCGACAAAAGAAGTGAAGAAAGAAAAAGACAGAACGAACCAATGTTGTAGTGTAACTGAAGACAGCCGGCAAACAAGCAAGGAAAAGACAGAACGAACCAATGTTGTAGTGTAACTGAAGACAGCCGGCAAACAAAGCAAGGAAAAGACAGAACGAACCAATGTTGTAGTGTAACTGAAGACACAGCCGGCAAACAAAGCAAGGAAAAGACAGAACGAACCAATGTTGTAGTGTAACTGAAGACAGCCGGCAAACAAAGCAAGGAAACGACAGAAGGAACCAATGCTGTCGTGCAACTACGCAGCAAAGCCCACACAGCGAGTAACACCAGCCAGCGCTATGCCGTCCGCCAGGATCTCCCTTAACTTCTCAGTCCGCTCTGTGGAATGTTGACCTGTGGGCAACGCCAAGAGCCGTTGACAATGACTGGCGGAGGTAATCAACGAGTACATAACTTCACTTGTTTTCTTTTTAAATAAATCCCGCTAGGCTTCTACCAGGCTTATTTATATCAGGCGTGGTCTGGCACCAACCGGCTAGCATCCAACTCACCGCATCAGTCTTCATGTCATTAGCGCCTGACAGACCAACGGTATATGAGACATGATCACCGGTAATCACACCCCGACAGATCTGCACTGTTGGCTGCCCTGAGCTATGACTTTGTCGGCTCCCCCCCCCCCCTCCCCCAAATATATAAAGCCGGTTTAAAAAAACAAACAAAGAAGAAGAAAATTTGTACGAGCACAGAAACAAATATCTAACGAAAAGGAAAACCTATATGGTTACATCTTACTTCAATGTGTCATTTTACTGAAAGACTTTTCGCTCAGAGGAATGAATGACTACTATGAAAATGACTTGTTAATATATATAAGCAAATAGAACACACACACACACACACACACACACACACACACACACACACACACTCACACACACACACACACGAACGCACACACACACACACACACACACACACACACACACACACACACACACACACTACCACGCTTATATGGGTTCGTGCCCACATGCCCATGCACACGTATCTACACATACATGCCAAGAGTCACGCAAACGCGCACATACAATGATCATAATGACACAGACAATTATTCAGAAGATTCCCAAGGTCTGATCAGCGCGATGGACAAATGTGCAGGTCAGACATCTGCTGAGTGGTATCCATGAGGTTCTCCACTTCATTCTTACATTTTAATCGTTGATTCATATATCCATCCTACACCCACACACACACACACACACACACACACACACACACACAGAGAGAACGAGAGAGAGAGAGTCGCAATGTATATAAGTGATTTACCATTTCCTACTACGTTATCGTAAATGTATGTATGCATATGTGTGAATGTTACTTTGGGAATGAGTCCAATTTTTGGTGTCGCTAAAACAAGATGGCTTTTTGTATATATGGTGAAGTGTGAAAAGAAAATTTATCATACAAAGGTAAGACACAGCTGAATTCAAATGTACAAAACGTGTGCTAACCTTGCTCTTTCCACGAAAAGAGATTGCACTTTTATCAGAAAATATTTATAAACGTCTTCCACCAAAGCACAGTAAAGAATTTGAGTATATTTTCATTCCATATCACATTCACTGAATAATCATCCTTGCCACCACCACAAAAGAAACAGTAAAGAAAAAGAAAGACTCAAAATATTGGTCTGGACTCGGATTTCCTCAGATCCTCTGTTGTCAATGGAACAGAATATCACATCATCATGTTCATTGCTGTGATGATGCTTGGTACATGAAATCACCCCCACCCCATCCTCACCATCCCAAAAAAAAAAAAAATGGTAACCACCACATTAAGGAACTAAACAACAGCACAGCACAATAAGAACAGCAAAGCACCAATGTATAATGTACACTCCGTACTAAAACGGACGCCAACAGCTCAAAGACATTTGTAAAAGTGCAAAAACCAGGGTATCACACACAGGCAAACCATATGTTTTTGCCGAGTCTTGTTCGACCTTGAGAAAGGGAAAGCTTTCATAAAGGAATTCCGCGCTGACCCTGCGTGCGCGGCAGGACTGGCGAGTGGGGCAGACCAAGAGGGTGACAAAGCCGGTGTAACGTGGTGAAACCGACCCCCTCCCAGTTTAACTCCCGGGAGTTAGTATGGCACTGTCTCAGATTAACTCCCGGGAGTTAATCTGGGTCTGCACTAAAGCAGCTCCCCAACAGGTTCAGAATGGCCCCCCTCCTCCCCCCCCCCCCCCCCCCCCAATCTCTCTTCTTTCTGTTTATTAGGCCTGTTCCAAAATGAACCCCTACCAGTCTCAGAATAACTCCCGGGAGTTGTTTTGAACCTAAAAATTTTGACTCTAAACTAACTCCCGGGAGTTCATATGGGGCAGTGCCAAATCAGACCCCCCCCCCCCAACCCCTTGGAGAATTAAACTGGTGCTGTTCCAAATTAACTCCCGGAAGTTCTTCTGGGCCCAAACTTTTGACATCAAAATGACTTCCAGGGAGTTTAACTAGTGCAAGTGAAGTCAAGTGAAGAGTCATTCCAGGACAGGCCTGGAAAACCCCCCCCCCCCCCCCCCCCCCCCCCCCCCCCGAGAGTCAGACTGGCGCAGGCCCAGAACCCCCCCAGGAGAATTAAATTGGACCCCTGCCCCCCCCCCCCCCCCCCCTTTAGAACATGGCCGTTATTCCCCCCCCCCCCCCCCAGAATTGTTTCGGACCTGGCCCCAGCAGAACAGCCCCCCTTGTGGGGAGACTTTGCTATAAACAAACATTATTCAACCAGGAACATTGTGCAGCAAACATCAGAACATGGAGCACAACAAGCGAAAGCTTATATGGGGAGTTAATTCGGCACCTGCCCAGAACTGACCCCCCCCCCCCCCCCCCCCCCCCGAGAGTTCCTAGCCCAAAACAGCCCCCAGTATAAAGAGTTAAACTGGACCTGGCCCAGAACATCCCCCCACCTCCTCCTGGGGAGTATATCTAGCACTGGCCCGGAAACAGTCTCCCCTACAGAGTTAAACTGGACCTGGCCAAAAGCAGCCTCCTTCCTGGGGATTAATCTAGTTCTAGCCCAGAACACCCCCCCCCCCCCCCCCCCCCCCCCCCCCCCCCCCCCCCGCAGAATTAAACTGGACCTGGCCCAGAAGAGACTCCTAGAGAGTACTACTGTGTCCGCGCCTGAATGACTCCCAAGAGTACATCTGGGTCGGGTAAAAAATGGACCCCCTGTTTTTCATAAAATACTCCGGGGAGTCATTCTGGGCCGGTCCCAGACGTATCCCCCCCCCCCCCCCCCCCCCCTGCCCCCGCGGCATATCTCCGTTAAGGTGTTGAGGGTTGTTATTGATTAGTCATAAAGTCATACATGCAGAATTCTATCTGAATTAACATTTAAATATAGTCTGAATCAACTTGAAGGGGAGTACTTCTGGGCCGGTCCCCCCCCCCCTCCCCTCGCATATCTCCTTTATTAATGTGTTCAGGGTTGTTATTTACTGGTCATAAACTCAACATGGACATTCTACCTGAATCAACATTGAAAAACCAGTCTGAATCAACTTTAGGGGGAGTACTTCTGGGCCGGTCCCCCCCCCCCCCCCCCCTCGCATATTTCCTTTATTAATGTGTTCAGGGTTGTTATTTACTGGTTATAAACTCATACATGGACATTCTATCTGAATCAACATTGAAATATAGTCTGAATCAACTTTAGGGGGAGTTGTTCTGGGCCAGTCCCAAAAGTACCCCCCTTGCATATCTCCTTTATCAATGTGCTCAGGGTTGTTATTTAATGATCATAAGCTCACACATGGACATTCTACCTGAATCAACATTGAAAACGAGTCTGAATCAACTTTAGGGGGAGTACTACTGGGCCGATCCCAGAAGTACCCCCCTCACATATCTCCTTTATTAATGTGTTCAGTGTTGTTATTTACTGGTCATAAACTCATACATGGACATTCTACCTGAATCAACATTGAAATATAGTCTGAATCAACTTTAGGGGGGGAGTTGTTCTGGGCCAGTCCCAAAAGTACCCCTTGCACCCCCCTTGAATATCTCCTATATCAATGTGTTCAGGATTGTTATTTAATGATCATAAGCTCACACATGGACATTCTACCTGAATCAACATTGAAAACGAGTCTGAATCAAAATTTAGGGGGAGTACTTCTGGGCCGGGTCCCAGAAGTACCCCCCCCTCGCATATCTCCTTTATTAATGTGTTCAGGTTGTTATTTACTGGTTATAAACTCACACATGAACATTCTATCTGAATCAACATTGAAAACGAGTCTGAATCAACTTTAGGGGGAATACTTCTGGGCCGGTCCCAGAAGTACCCCCCTTGCATATTATCCTTTTTTTAATGTGTTCAGAGTTGTGTTTTACTGGTTATAAACTCATACATGGACATTCTATCTGAATCAACATTGAAAACCAGTCTGAATCAACTTTAGGGGGAGTACTACTGGGCCAGTCCCAGAAGTACCCCCCTTGCATATCTCCTTTATTAATGTGCTCAGGTTGTTATTTACTGGTTATAAACTCACACATGGACATTCTACCTGAATCAACATTGAAATATAGTCTGAATCAACTTTCGGGGAGTACTACTGGCCAGTCCCAGAAGTACCCCCCTTGCATATCTCCTTTATTAATGTGTTTTCAGGTTGTTATTTACTGGTTATAAAACTCATACATGGACATTCTACCTGAATCAACATTGAAATATGGTCTGAATCAACTTTAGGGGGAGTTGTTCTGGGTCAGTCCCAAAAGTAACCCCCTTTTCATATTTCCTTTATCAATGAGTTCAGGGTTGTTATTTAATGGTCATACGCTCACACATGACATTCTACCTGAATCAACATTGAAAACGAGTCTGAATCAACTTAACTTGGGGGAGGGGGGGTACTTCTGGGCCGGTCCCAGAAGTACCCCCCTCGCATATCTCCTTTATTAATGTGTTCAGGGTTGTTATTTATTGGTCATAAACTCACACATGGACATTCTATCTGAATTAACATTGAAAACGATCTGAGTCAACTTTAGGGGGAGTACTTCTGGGCCCATCCCAGAAGTACCCCCTTGCATATTTCCCTTATTAATGTGTTCAGGATTGGTATTTACTGGTCATAAGCTCACACATAGACAGTCTGACTGAATCAACATTGAAAACCAGTCTGAATTAACTTTAGGGAGAGTACTATGGGCCGGTCCCAGAGTACCTCCCTTGCATATCTCCTTTAATGTGTTCAGGGTTGCTATTTACTGGTCATAAACTCACACATGGACATTCTATCTCAATCAACATGAAAGTATAGTCTGATCTACTTTAGGGAGAGTACTTCCGGCCCCGGGTCCCAGGTACCCCCTTGCAGATCTCCTTTATTGATGTGTTGAGGGTTGTTATTTACTGGCCAAAAACTCATACATGGACATTTTATCTGAATAAACATTAAAAATGAGTCTGAATCAACTTTAGGGGGAGTACTTCTAGGCCCGGTCCCAGAAGTACCCTCCACGCCCCCCCCCCCTTGCAAATCTCCTTTATTAATGTGTTCAGGGTTGTTTTTTTTTACTGGTCATAAGCTCACACATGGACATTGTATCTAAATCAACATTGTCATATAGACTGATTCAACTTAGGGTGAGAACTTCTGGGCTGGTCACAGAAGAACCCCCCCCCCCCCCCCCCCCCCCCCCCCCCCCCCACACACCCCACTCCCTTGCATATCTCATTAATGTGTTCAGGTTTGTTACCTACTGGTTAGAAACTCATACATGAACATAAACTCATACATGGACATTCTATCTGAATCAACAATGAAATATTCTCTGAATCAACTTTTAGGGGAGTACATCTGGAGCCGCGCCCAAAGTTACTCCGGGAGTACATTTGGGCTGGGCCCGGACGTACTCCCGGGAGTCATTCTGGTGCAGAGAGGGGGTGGGGGGGGGGGGGGGGGGGGGGGGTGGGGTGGGGATCGGGGGTCAGTTTGGGACTGGTACCAAAAGTACTCCCCTGTCTAAAGGAATCATCGTTATAAGATAGTTACACAAAACAAACATTTATTTGCAAAGTTGTCAATAGGGGGAGTACTTCTGGGACCAAGGGGAGGTACTGTCCCAGAAGTAGTCCCAGGAGTCATTCTGGCGCGCGGGCCCAGAAGTACTCCCGGAAGTACTTCTGGGCGGGGAGTACTTTGGGGTGTTACACTGGGTCAAGCTAACACTCCAGGAGGGCTGTTCTGGGCTGGTGCCAGATTAACTCCCCAGGCGTGGGACTGTTTTGGAGCATGTCCAGTTTAACTCTCCAGGGGGGGCTGTTCTGGGCTGGTGCCAGATTAACTCCCAGGTGTGGGACTGTTTTGGAGCAGGTCCAGTTTAACTCTCCAGGGGGGCTGTTCTGGGCTGGTGCCAGATTAACTCCTCAGGTGAAGGGGTTTGGGGTAGATCCAGTTTAACTCTCTAGGGGGCTGTTTGGGCTAGTACCAGATTAACTGCCCAGGAGGGGGCTGTTCTGGGCTTTGGGTTGGTGCTAAGGGGGGGGGGGGGGGGGGGGGGGGGGGGCTTCTGAGCCAGATCCAGTTTAACTTTCCAGGGGCTGTTCTAGGCTGTTGCCAGATAAACTCCCCAGGAGGAGTTTGTTCTGGGCCAGGTCC
>JADBJO010034012.1:2500-13967 GCA_016801955.1 Conus betulinus
TTCAGGGTTCTACAGTGCAGAACAGCTGGGTCCCCTTCAGGGTTCTACAGTTCTGAGCACAACTCGGTGCAGCGCTTAATGAAGTATGCCTGGATCTTAATAAGAGAGGCCCTTTCCTGTCTGTGATGGTGGGCGACTCTGCCTTGTTTACTGGTTTATCGACTGTTTCACGGTCTGGTGTGCTCTTTTGGCTCTGTGGTTGCGTACTGCTCACGTAGCTACTCTCTCATGGCTTCTTTGCGCTCTTTTTTTTTTTTTTTTTTTTAAACCTATTATATGATTTTGATTTTTGAGCATTTTCTATCTATAGCACCGGCATTTTTTGTTTTTCTTCTACTCCTTTTGAGTTCTCTTTTTCTTTCTTTCTTTTTTAAAAAATCTTTTTGTCTTTTTTTCTGTCCCATCATCTGTGCCCGCCCAGTGGCAGGGCACCCACGCCGCTCCTTCCGACACCTTGAGTTTCATTCTTGGTTTCACGATGCTTCTCTGTGCTTTGGGTTTGGTTACTTTTGCTCTTCAGCTCTCTCTTTTAACACACGTAGTAGGTCAAGGATCTCGGACTCAAGGTTTATTTAGCGGACGAAGCCTGGCACGAACATCGTTTGCAGTTTTCTGTCATGGCTGTTTGGATTGTTTCAGTCAGTGTTTCTCTACATCTGCATTGCTGTTACGAAGGATGGTCGGTGGTGAGAATCTTCCCCCCCTTGTCATTGTTTAGAATGCTTCGCCACCTCACGATCAGGTAGCAGAGTCTTGTGTTCTTCTCTCTATTGATTACATTTTCCAAGTAGAGAGAGGCAAGCTCATCAGTACTATACTGTGGTGGTTTCCAAGGTCTGCTCCTGAAGAGGATGAGACGTTCTCCCTGCAATGAAAAGCCTCACCAATCTGTTTGTGACGTTCACCCTTTGGGCCCTGCCATGTCCATCTTGTGGATGCTGTGTAGAGATGCTCGCAGGTGGTCGTTGAAGGTGGCAGATGCCAAGAGTCTGAGGCCACTACCACTTGACTCAGTGTTGTAGAATTATCTACAGGTTGCCTGGCCTGGTTGCTTCTCCCACTGGAAACTGAGTCTCCAAATCTGGCATTCCATTCTCCCATCACTGTCAAAGTGCTTTTCACAGGTGCTTGGTCAAGAACCTTCCACACGTGGTCGTAAAGTGCCTCAACTTGATGGTCTTCGTAAATCGGATGTTGGGACGTAAGGTTCTATTCTGTTGATGTTGGGTGGTGGTGGTGGTGTGTGTGTGTGTGTGTGGTGTGTGTGTGTGTGTGGTGTGTTGGATGATGACAAGTGGACAGGAGACCGGGCGGCGACCCGTCACACTGTGCAGGGTGTTGTTGTGGTGAACAAGGACGTCAGTGCCATGTTGTTTGTCCTCTGTGCCGCTGAAAAAGGATCCTGTGTCCTCCGCTACTACCCCCCCCCCCCCCCTCCCCCTCGGAAAAAAATCCCAAAATGTTCCAGAGATAAGTGTCCATTCCGTTGGTGAGATCTCTCAATGTACATGTGGCTCTCAAAGTTCTGATGTTCCAGATGTCTATAATGTTGTTTCCTCTGCCACGTAGCTTACTGTTGGGACCATGAGCAGCATACTGTACACCTCGCAGCCCTGTCGTGCCATGGAAGGCGAGGTCCTTGTTGACCCCCGTGACGACTGATCCGACATGAGAATGGATAGAGTTCCCTTCATGTGCTGGCTCACTGAGTAGGTTAATATAAACACTTCGGTGCATCGTCTTTTGGTTGAATGCCCAGTGTTGACCTCGCCCTATCAGCAGAAAGGTATTGAGATGAATCATTTTGTTAATGTCAGTACTGTCTTATATGGTTCGTATGTTGCTGAAATTGCCATGGTTATTTCGCAGTCACAGGTTGCAATTTTTTTTTAATCAACAATTTTATGTACCACGAGGATATTTCACTTATGTAAATATGCATACATCAAATGTGGATTTGAAAGTACTAACATGGATGATAAGTTAAGTGTGGAGTTTTTTTTTGTTCGTTTGGTTGTTTTTCTTAATAAATAAGTGTCTTATATCATCTGGCGATGAAAAGACATTAAATAAACCACTGAACTGAACTGAACTGAACTGAACTGAGTAGGTTACCATTTGGCGGAACTCAGCCCTCTCCAAAACGGATTTCTGGGACTGACTTTACCCCCGCCCCCCCCCCCCCCCCCCCCCCCCCCCCCTCCCTCCTCAGCGTCCCGATCCAACAAGTAGTATTAAGTTAGCTTACATAGTTTACCAGTAGCAAAGGAATCGGTCTTCTGATCAGACTACAGGGACAACCATCATTGGACGTAACGTCCGTGGGGATAACTATTTTGAACATCCTCGTCAGTTCATGTCTCTACCAGACGATCTCTGTCTCTCTGTCTCCCTTCCTCCCTCTCTCTCTCTCTCTCTCTCTCTCTCTCTCTCTCTCTCTCTCTCTCTCCAAACAAACGAAAAAGTCTTTCGCCCTTTACGAAAGATTTTTTTCCGTAGGGAGGAACAATTCAGTGAGTCTATAATGAGTCTCTCTCTCTCTCTCTCCTCTCTCTCTCTCTGTCTCTGTCTCTCTGTCTCTCTGTCTCTCTCTCTCTCTCTCTCCTGTCTCTCTCTCTCTCTCTATCCCTCTCTCTCTCTCTCTCTCTCTCTCTCTCTCTACTGTTTTCTAGATGTCAGATTTTACTATACCACCGTCTTCCAACGCTACTACCACCCTCCCCATTCCCACTACTTCCTTACCCGCCATGTGCTGTTGCCCCCCCCCCCCCCCCCTTTTTTTTTTTTAAATCATTTTATTTCACTTCTTCTTCTTCTCTTTGATTGCTACCGTGCGCAGATGTAACTATTCCGTTTTGTTTCGCCCAAATGACAGGATCAGAAGTCCAGAATAAACCTACCAGGAGGTAAGTTCTTTTTTATTCGTTCTTCTCTCTCTCCTCTCTCCCTCTCTCTCTCTCTCTCTCTCTCTCTCTCTCTCTCTCCTCTCTCTCTCTCTCTCTCTCTCTCTCTCCCTCTCTGTCTGTCTGTCTGTCTATCTGTCTCTCTCTCTCTCTCTCCCCCCCTCTCTCTCTCTCTCTCATTGTCTGTCTCCGCGAGTGCACGTGTGTGTGTGAATTTGAGAGAGAGAGAGAGAGGAGAGAGAGAGAGAGAGAGAGAGAGAGAGAGAGAGTAGTAATCAGCAGTTCATCTGATCGGAGTTGCATGTCTGGAGCGGTGCATTATATGTTACACTGTCATACAGAGAGAGGACAACATTATGTGTTACACTGTCATACAGAGAGGGGACAACATTATGTGTTACACTGTCATACAGAGAGAGGACAACATCATGTGTTTACACTGTCATACAGAGAGGGGCCAACATTATGTGTTTACACTGTCATACAGAGAGAGGGGGCCAACATTATGTGTTACACTGTCATACAGAGAGAGGACAACATTATGTGTTACACTGTCATACAGAGAGAGGGACAACATTATGTGTTACACTGTCATACAGAGAGAGGGACAACATCATGTGTTACACCGTCATACAGAGAGAGGGGACAACATTATGTGTTACACTGTCATACAGAGAGAGGACAACATTATGTGTTACACCGTCATACAGAGAGGGGACAACATTATGTGTTACACTGTCATACAGAGAGAGGACAACATTATGTGTTACACTGTCATACAGAGAGAGAGGGGACAACATTTATGTGTTACACAACATAGTGTTACACCGTCATACAGAGAGAGGACAACATTATGTGTTACACCGTCATACAGAGAGAGGGGACAACATTATGTGTTACACCGTCATACAGAGAGGAGGACAAACATTATGTGTTACACTGTCATACAGAGAGAGGACAACATTATGTGTTACACTGTCATACAGAGAGAGGACAACATTATGTGGTACACACTGTCATTACAGAGAGAGGACACACATGTTTAAAGGAGAAACGACGAATTTGAGCCCTATGTTCAATACTTGGCCCAATACGCTATGTTTTTTTCTTTTTCTTTTAAAGCACAAACTCTTGCACTATGTAGGAATACATTGTATTACTACAGCTCATCACAACAATATACAGATGGATAGGCGGACGGACAGACAGACAGAGACTCTGATTTTTTTCAAAGATGTGTGTGTGTGTGTGTGTGTGTGTTTGTGTGTGTGTGTGTGTGTGTGTGTGCATATTTAGATACACACATTCTTCCACAATATTTTCGTTGAATGCAAATCATTAGTTTTGCGAGACATGGCAAGTACGTACATTTGAGGGATAGTTGCGCCCCCTATTTCAAAAACTGCTGCACAAGGGTGGAGATGAAACTAAATATATTGTAATCGTCCAAATCGATTTCGCCAGTGTGGTTACGTGGTCACCAGTCATTATGCCCTCCACCAAAATGATTTCTCACCCGGACAAAAACAGTGCAAGGATGAGAATTTACAAGGCGAAAAGCATGAAGGTTGACAGCATCTCACATGCGGGTGAGGAATTATGCTAGCAGAGAGAAATTATGTCATTACAGTCGTAACGAAGGGCTTGAAAAATGGGGAGGGGAGGGGGGGATAATAAGTTTGTAATTTGTCAAGAGGACCAGTGTCTGTGCAGTTAGAAAGATGTGTATTTCGCTTGAACAAAAATATCGTTTTTTTCTGCATTTCGCTCAACAAAAATATTGTATTTCTGCATTTCATTTAACAAAAAATATCGTAATTTCTGCATTTCGCTTAACAAAAATATCGTATTTTTTGCATTTCGCTTAAAAAATATATCGTATTTCTGCGTTTCACTTAACAAAAATATCGTATTTCTGCGTTTCAATTAACTTAAAATATATCGTAATTTCTGCGTTTCACTTAACAAAATATCGTAATTTCTGCGTTTCACTTAACAAAAATAACGTAATATATGCGTTTTTCACTTAACAAAAATAACGTAATTTCTCTGCGTTTCACTTAACAAAAATAACGTAATTTCTGCATTTCGCTTAACAAAAAAATATCGTGCAGTGCGTTGCAAAAATAGCCGTGATCCAGACCATCGGCCAATCAGGTCATTTGATTTTTAAATTGAAAGGAGACAAACTAAATTCCTAAATCGGATTTGCGAAGCTCGTGTGAAAGGCAATACCTTCTTTCGATCATATACCTAAGCCCTTCAGTTTGTTTTTGTTTTTGGCAATTTTTTTTTCTGTTTTTTTTTTTTTAATGTGTACAAGGCATCTGTCCATTTCACACTGGCGGAAAGACGGTCTCTTTGGGGGGATTTCAGAGGAGGGACACTTAATACACATTCCTGAATGGCGTGGACACGTGACCTCACCCCGGCTTCTCTTGACAAAAGTTTAGAGTGAAATAACGCAATGATTTAAATAGTGTCAGAAAGCATCCATTTTTTTTTTTTGTTGTGTTGTTTGTTTGCTTGCATGTTTTTTTTTTTTTTTTTTTTTTTTTTTTTTAAATAATATCCAACTATTTTGTGGAATATCAGTTATTCTTTGTCGAACCAGTCACATATTTGACGTCGGATGGGAGACTCCTGAATGTAACATGCAGTCAGCCCTGATCCTAATGATCCTTACGATGCTTTCGACACTTTTCTTTGTTTTCTGAAGCTGTGTAAAGAAAAAAAATCTGTGTGTATTAGACTATGTCCCCATAGAGACTCTCCATTTTACCTATCTGTGTGTGTGTGTGTGTGTGTGTGTGTGTGTGTGTGGTGTGGTGTGTGTGTGTGTGTGTGTGCGTGTGTGATGGTTGTGTGTGCATGTGTATGATGGTGTGTGTGTAAGAGAGAGAGAGAGAAAGAGAGAGAGAGAGAGAGAGAGAGAGGAGAGTGTGTGTGTCTGTGTGTGCACGTGCACGTGCGTGTGTGTGCGTGCGTGCGTGTGTGCGTGCGTGCGTGCGTGCGTATGTGTGTGTGTGGTGTGTGTGTGTGTGTGCGCGCGCGCGCGTGTGGGTGTGTGTGTGTGTGTGTGTGTGTTTGTATGAGAGGAGTGAGTGTGTGTATGTTGGGTGTGTGCGTGTGCGTGCGTGCGTGCGTGCGTGCGATGATGGTGGTGGTGCTTTTTTAAAGTATCACGTCCGAAACAAGCCCAACCATTGTTAAAGGCACCAGCCGAACTTACGAAACTGGAGCGCTGAATTAAAGATTTAAGGGAGGAAAAACAAAAAAACACCTACAAGTGCAAATTGCACCAGCTTTTGTACAAACAACTCTAAAACAGTGGCCGTCATTTACAGAGCACGTGTCCGGCGTGTCGCTGATGTGTCGGACGATCGAAGTAACCACCTGTGCTCCAGACATTCGGAATCGATCCCTCTCCCCTCCCCTCCCCTCCTTCCCCCTGTCCCCCCCCTCCTCCCCCCCAGCTCCCTATCCTCGAAGGGCCGACAACTACTGACTACCCCACCGTTTGGGGTTATCTCACAATCTGCCACGGACGTTTGAAGAGATGGCAAACACACCGTATAGTCTACAGTGCTTTCTGAGCTGTCTCGACGCAGCCAACACAATGGGCAGTGCTTCATCATTGTCAACCCCACCACGAGCTTGGGATTTTTAAAATACACACACACACACACACACACACACACACAATCACACACACCACAAGAAAGATAGAAAGATTTAAAAGATTTTTTTTTTTTTTTTTTTTTTTGGGGGGGGGGGGGGGGAGAGGCGTCGAGTCCTTTTCCAAACAGTGGCCACTTTCACCTGTAGCAAACAGGCAGGGCGCAACGCCGCTCAAGCCTTTCCAAATAAACCGTATAGCGGGGGCAAAATGTAGGGTCACCCTTTCGACAGGCCGATTACGGGCGGATCGCTAATTAACTGGCGATGGGGGAGGGGGGGGGGGGGGGGGGCAAATGGGGATGGATATGTACTTTACAGTTCAATCAGTTTAGAAAAACGGAAGACAAAACAAGAAGAAAGAAAAAAAAAAAAAGGAAAAAAAAAAAAAAACAAAAAGAAACAAAAACGAAAGAAAGAAAGAAACCTTTTTACAGGCTGTTGTAGTAATAATCCATACGGTTCTTTAAAAACCATGTCGCTGAAAAGTGCTACTGGTGCGGTGTTTACTGTGCATCTTGGCACACGTGCCTGTTGTTTTAGGTCAAGCGTCCAAGCTTGACACACCACACCTGCATGGTGCTTTGGTTTTTGTCCCTGTTGTTTGGAGTACGCTGCACCAAGAGAAAATCATGCGCCAGGGGCCTGGCAGGCCTTAATACAACGGGGCCTGGGGAGAGCTTCATCTTGGCCTAAAGTCTCTTTCTTTTTTAGAAAACAAACGAACAAACAAATCCGCTTGCCTTAAAGAACCGTTTTTTCCCCCTGTATCCCCTATTCCGCCCTATTCCGCCCGACCGACCAGCCAGGCTCCTGATCCGCCCTGGTACACCCGTTCCTCAGTTGCCTGATTGTCTTGGTGTGCCTCCCTTATTTGGGTTGACCACAGTAATAAGACAAACCGGATTGTCTTGGTGTGCCTCCCTTATTTGGGTTAACCCACAGTAATAAGACAAACCGGTCGCTATCGGGTCTTTCCTCCCTTTACCAGCCCATTTGTGAAACAGCAGCTCGTGGCTTTTTTTTTTTTTTTTTTTTTTTTTTTTTTAATCGATTTTTTTTTGTCATTCCATCGACTTCCGACTGCGATCGAAATGTCGCACTCTGTGTGGACCAAATGTTCAATATGACTGCGTTCCAACCGAAAATGATAAGTGGAATGAATCGGGACACTGATCTAGACTCTGCAGACAGCGATAATTGACATTGAAGTTGAAGGAGTGAATGCGAGTAGTGACGGTGACTCGGAGGTAGGCGACGCAGGTGACGCAGTGCACAACGTAAAGAAAATTTCATGTCAGTGATCTGTGTGTGCACAAAAAGTGCTCCAAAGCAAGAAAATTTCCAGTGACTATGTTGTTTGTGTGTGATCACATTTTGGATATATAATTCATTTACTTCAGGGACTTTCCAACCCTAGACAAGGTGACATTCAACATCCACGGGGTGAAGAAGCTCATCAGCAGCCTGAAACCTAGAACAAGCACCCGACAACATCAGCCCTAGGATCCTGAAGGGGCTGGGCAAACGAACTGGCACCAGCTCTTTACCATCATCTTCCAGTCTTCAGTCAATACCGGCACCGTTACAGCTGATTGGAAAACTGCCCATGTTACGCCGGGTGTTCAAGAAAGGAGAGCAGTATAACCCGGCAAACTACAGACCAGTCTCTCTGACGAGTGTATGCTGTAAAGTGCTGGAGCACATCCTGACCAGCACCATCATGAACCATCTCGAACACCACGGCATCCTCTGTAACCAACAGCATGGCTTCCGCATGAGAAGATCTTGCGAGACCCAACTCCTTGACTTCACCAACGAGCTGTTTGAGAACATGGAGAGCGGGAAGCAGACCGACATCTTGGTGTTGGACTTTGCCAAGGCCTTCGATAAAATAGGTCCACCATAGCCTCCTGTCTCACAAGCTCAACTACTACGGTGTTCGAGGAGAGATCACACACCTGGGTAGCCGACTTCCTGAGAGACAGAAAGCAGGCGGTGGTCATCAGCGGAGAGCGTTCTGACTTCGTCCCAGTCAGGTCCGGAGTCCCACAAGGCTCAGTTTTGGGGCCTTTGTCTGTTCTTGATCTACATAAATGATCTGCCCGATACCCTGACTACGAGGTCACGCCTGTTTGCGGATGACACGGGCGGTCTACAACATGGTCACTTCTCCAACAGCCCAGGCCCATCTACAACAAGACCTCAACCAGCTTGCTGCGTGGGAGAAGAGATGGGACATGGCCTTTCATCCTGGAAAGTGCACCACCACTCTGCCTGTGACCCGCAGCAGGAACCCCCTCCACTTTGATTACTGTCTGCACGGCCATATCCTGGAGACCGTCACCAGCGCCAAGTATCTAGGCGTCACCATCTGCAGCGATCTCAGCTGGGACATGCACATCAACCACCTGTGCAACAAAAACCAACAAGACCCTAGGCTTCTTCCTGCGTCGTAACATCAAAGTTAGCTCCAGGAAGATCAAGGAAATGGCCTACAAGTCCTTTGTGCGACCCATCCTGGAGTATGCCAGCAGCATCTGGATCCACACACAGAGCATGAACACCAGTAAGCTTGAAGTGGTGCAGCGAGGGCAGCCCGTTTCGTGATGAGATGCTACCACAACACCTCCAGCCCATCACCGCCATGCTTGAAGAACTGAAGTGCCCAGCCTCCAGGACAGACGAACGTACAGCACGCCTATCCATGCTGTACAAGATCCATAAGACCTGGTCAGCACAGAAGGCATCAAAGCCAGCCTGCCCCTGCACCCCTCCGCACCCGACGCCGCCGCGGCCACAATCAGCAGTTCACCATTCCGCAGTGCAGAACGCAGTACAGGCAGCACTTCGTTTCCTTCCTCGTACCATTAGGACTGGAACAAGCTGCCCTTAGGACGTTGTAGAGGCCAAGACCATCGACACCTTTGTGTCAAGGGCTTCTCGTTTTCCATTAAAAGTCACGCTCAGGTGATTTTCTTCTTCTTCTTCTTCTTCTTCTGTTCGGACCCCTTGCATAAGTGGGACAGAATAATCGTCAAGTTGATTGAGGTCGCTGTCGAAGGAGGAAGAAAGAAGCTCATGCAGATCAAAAAGCATACACTCCAACACATTTTTCGTAAAATATGGTATGATTTGACCTGTTAATATTTTTCCCCCTGCTATGTAAATTAAAAAATGCGTCACAAAAATTTCACGTATATTCCTATCTACCTGTGTAACTACTAACACCTCACAACACCCATCAGTTCTTTTCAGATGGTGAACCTGACCACTTTGCCACCCAAAGGTAGGTGCTATAAAGTTGATGGGTGTTGTATTGCCTGTCTATCACCTATTTCACTGACGTAGGTGTGTTTTCCAGGTACAATCAGATGTGTGAGTGACATTGAACCATGAAAAATGTTTTCACATCCCCCTAAAAAACAAGTGCAAACCAAAGTTCAGCTTTCCATAGATTTGTTAAAAAAAAATTTGAAGTCTATTTTTTTCTTTTTTTCTTTTTTCTTTTTTTTTTTTTTGTTTTCTTTTTTTTTTTTTTTACAAGTTTTCAATCTCAGTACCCCAAGTGCGGCAGCAAATTCCCAATATAAACTTAGTAGTAGAGGCGACTTCTGTTACACGAAATGCAGGAAAACCGAAGTTTTAATATAAGCCTGCTGTTTGATCTAGAAAAATATTGTCCAATTCAATGTGTTGAAGTAAATTAGTGCTGGAGGCTAATTTTTTTCTTTTCCTTTTTCCTTTTTTTTTTTTTTTTTTTTTGTTTCTTTTTCTTCTTCTTTTCTCTTCGTTTCTTCTTTCTTTTTTTTTTTTTTTTTTTTTTTTCTTTTTTTTTTTTGTTTTTTGTTTTTTTTTTCGTCATTTATCAGTCTCAGTATCCAGTTTCTTGATGTCAGATCTAGCACGTGTACCTTTTATTCTCACTTTTAATCTCATATATGTGTCTCCCTCCTCCTCTCCCCCCCCCCCCCCCCCCCCCCCCCCCCCCCCCCCTCCCCCCTTATCCATTTGATGAAAGAAAAAGAACAACCTACGCGCTTTTTGAACTTACTTGGGATGGCATAAATAGTAAGTCATCGGCTCATTAGTTATTAGGTAAATTTTGTTAACACACGTTTTTGCTTATTGATGGTCTCCTTCAGTCGCTAAAAGGCAGACGAAGACCATTCGTCCATCATTTTTTTTTGCTACTTGATCTATCATTATTTCAAGCCATCATTTTCATGAATATTCTCATTTTTTACCTAACTAGCTAAAGCGGCCGCATCCTGTGTTCACAGGGTGTTATGCGGGAGGAGGGGGGGGTGGGGGGTGGGGGAGGGGGCAGGGGGCTGAGCGGGTAAGACGTTAGACTCCTTGTCCCAAGATCTGTGGTGCGATTTCCACCCGAGACAGCCGAACTGCAAGAGTTTTTTTTTTTTTCCCTTCGGATTTTTACATCCGTGCGGACCCCACTCCATTTCTAGTTCTTCGGAGAGATTTTCAAAACCCGATCCTGTGCGTGAACACATTTGTTGAAACACAAAAGGCAGAAAGAAAGAAAGAAGCAACGAAAGAAAGAAAAAGGAAGTAAGAAGGAAGGGAAGAAGGAAAGAAAGAAGAACGAATACAGAAAGAAAAGAAAGAAAGAAAGGACTTACAGGCAAGTTAAAAGTTAACATCCAAAACCTTTGGGAAAAGAGACGTTGCCACCCGGTGCCGTTGGGTGGTCGGTGACATGAATACTAAACACACACAACACTGCGTGTTGTTGTGTTCCCCGAACACGGAATGCAGCTACTTTCCATGGCGGGATTAAAAAAACGGTCGCTGCCTGCAAACATTTCACCATTGGGTGAACCGCCTTTTAGCCGAGAAACAGCGCACCCACACACCACACACAC
>JADBJO010034013.1:0-2500 GCA_016801955.1 Conus betulinus
GAGAGAGAGCGAGAGAGAGAGAGAGAGAGAACACGACTGGGACAGTCTATCTACGATGTTGGGGAAGTGCTATCCAATCTGACTTGAATGACCAGCCGTCCTCTGCTTGTTCATTTCGTAAAACAGTTAGAAAAAAAGGAGGTTGGGGGGGAGGGGAGGGGGAGGGGTCCTCCTGGCAATCTTATCACTCCAAACACGGGGGTCCTCATTTTTAAGGCCCCCCAGGTGTGAGAGCAGAAGCGTTGTAACAAGCGGGACAGGGAAATGTGTTGGGAGGTTAGAGAGAGCAAAGAGCCAGTTCTGACCATGAGGCTCAAATGTGCTGATAGGACTTCTGAGGATGAAGTTTGGCTGAATCAACCGTGTTTGACGTCAGGAAGTATTAGTGTCTCTGTGTCCTCGGTCGTCGCTTCCTCCCACCCTGTCCCCCTCAGACCATCCCCCCAACCCACCCACCCCCGTCCCCCCCACCCCCCCCCCACCCCACCCCCCCCACCCCCCCTGACCCGGACCTCTCTGTTCTCTCTCTCTTCTCTCTCTGTGTCTCTTCGTCTCTTTCCTTTCCCCCCCCTTTCCTAACTCTGTTCCTTCCTCTTATCTCTCCTGGGGGTCGCTTCTGGTCTTTCCTGTCCTGTCGGTCTTGTCTGTCTGGTGTTTTTGGTCCTTGTGTCTCCTGTATCCTCTGTGGTGTCCTCCTGGCTTTCTTCTCCTCTCTCCTCTCCTCTCCTCTCCTCCTCTCTCTCCTCCAGCCTCTCTCTCTCGACTCCTCGCCTCTCTGTCGTCTCGCCCTCTCCCTTCTCTCTGTCTCGCTTCCTCTCCTCTCTGTCCTCTCTCTTTGCCTCTTTTCTTCTCCTATCTGTTCCTCTTTTGTCTGTACTGTCCTGTCTCGCCTTTGTCTTCTCGCTTGTGGTCTCTCGTCCTTCTCTCTCTGGTCCGTCCTCTCTACATCTCTGTGTCTCTGCTGGTCTCTGTCCTGTCTGTCTGCGTCTGCTGGTCCTGTCTCTCGTCTCCTTCTCCCCCCTCTCTCCCCTCCTCTGCTCCTCCTCCCCCTCTCTCTCTCCTCCTCGTGATCCTTCCTCTCTCCCCATCTCTCTCCTCTCTCTCTCTCTCTCTCTTCTCCATCCCGAATCATCTCCCACTCGTCCTCTCTCCTCCACCACCTCCACACCTCTCACTCTCCCCATCTCTCTCTCCTCTCTCTCTCTCTCTCCGCCCATCTCCTCTCCCTCTCTCCCTCCCTCTCTCTCTTCTCTCTCTCTTCTCCTCCCTCGCTTCTCCTCTATCCTCTCTCTCTCTCCTCTCCTCGCCAATGTTGTTGAGGTTTCTTCTCATAGGCTCCTGATGTGTCTTGGCCGTATGCTTTGTTTTTCGCGCCATGGTGACGGATGGTTGAAGCAGGGAAGGTAAGAAATTAGCCTTATGAAGAGGAGAGAGAGAAAGAATAGCGAGAGCGAGGCGAGGAGAGGAGAGGAGAGATAGAGAGTTAGGAGAGAGAGCACAGAGAATGGGACAGAAAGGAACACCAAAGACAACAGTATGAAGACAGACAGGCTCAGAAAGACATTGTGGCATAGAATCTTATTTGCACCTTCACTCATTCTTTCCAATTGTCTCTCAGCAGACCTTAAAATCATCTGGTTTTGCAGCTTCCAGTACACCCTTCAACATAATGGCGACGTAAAATGTTTGGACCACACGTTGTGTGTAGAATCAGCATGGTCGAGAACATTCTTATCACAAATTATTCTGAAGAAAATTAAAGTGATGAAACAGAACTAAATATTCATTCCTTTTAGAGAAAGATTTAAAAACAGTGCTGGTGACGATAATGTGAACAGGTCAATGCATTTTAGAACAAAATTATCAAAAAAAGGGGCAAACAAACATCCAAATTGACGCTTAATATAAAAGTGTTTTTTTTTTTGTTTTGTATTGATGGACACAGAAAACAAAGAATCCATTTTACTAAATATTTTGTTCATAAACGGTAGTTTCATGTACAGAGTTATGCGAAAACTGGTAATGATCAAATTTTGATTAAGAAAATGTCATTGTAAAAACACATGATTGTACATTTGTAAATATTGACATATTTCAGCATGTTTCCCATATGGCTGGTTATACGTGCTTTTGTATGGTTTGTTTCCACAGTTTGACTTATTTACACTCTTTTGCTTTCAATGTTAAAGATATGTGTATGCTGTTGTTGTGTATTTTGCTATTATAAGACAATTGACATTTTCCTCAATACTATCTACCATCTGTTTGGATTTTTTTCTTTCATTTTCTATTACATTGCACTATATTAACTTGTTTGAATCCTTGAAAAAAAAAATGCAAGCCATGTAAATGTACTCCCAGTTTATCCTGAATACGCGTGAGGTATTCCATAAAGAGAAAAAAACCGTCTTTAGCTGCTGTAGCCATTAGCAATGGCCATTCTGATAAAGATCGGCCATCATCTATGACCTATAACGAACATACTTACAGGTTTTCAGAA
>JADBJO010034013.1:7500-13966 GCA_016801955.1 Conus betulinus
AGAGAGAGGTGTCAGAGGAACAAGTGAAGTAATGTCCCTTGGATTCCCACCTATCCACTCCAGGTGGCGCAGACGTCACAGACAATGACTTTCATCAGTCTTGTCATTGTCCTGACGGGCCTCACTATCCCAGAGTCACCGGTCCCTGCTCCGTGTTTGCTCACTACAGCAGCCAACAATCATACCCTCCAACCCTTAGAGGCTGTAGAAAGAAGCCAAGAGACGTATTGATAATCTTGTATTATTTTTTTTTTTTTCTTCAATGCAATGCTGCTGTTGTTGTTAACCTCCTCCACCTTTCCTTAGTAGTAGTAGTAGTAGTAGTAGTAGTAGTAGTAGTAGTAGTAGTAGTAGTAGTAGTAGTAGAAGAAGAAGAAGTAGTAGTGATATTGTTGTTTTTGTTGTTGTTATGATGATGATAATGATGACGATGATGATCATCCTGATGATAATGATGATGACGATCATCATAATCATGATCATCATGGACCATGAACATGATCATCATCATCATCATCATTATTATTATTATTGTTATTATTATTATTATTATTATTATTATTATTATTATTATTATTATTATTATTATTATTATTAATTGTTGTGTTGTTTTTTGTTGTTACTACTACTATTATTACTATCATTATTGATATTATCATCAGGGGTATTCAGGCATCGTCCCAGTCCTCCTCCTCCTCCTCAGCAGCAGAGTAGAGGTAAGCAGCCCTGTCCTTTATGTTACCCACCCAGGAATGTTGGATTCGCTTCTGTGTTGAATGGTGCTGGGGAATCCAGCAGATTTCTCTGTACAACAGCCCCACATACCATCCACCCCGGCAGATCAGCCCCAACAAACCATCCACCCCGGTACAACAGCCCTAACTACCATCCACCCCGGTACAACAGCCCTAACTACCATCCACCCCGGTACAACAGCCCTAACTACCATCCACCCCGGTACAACAGCCCTAACTACCACCCACCCCGGTACAACAGCCCTAACTACCACCCACCCCGCTACAACATCCATAACCACCATCCACCCTGGTACAACAGCCCTAACTACTATCCACCCCGGTACAACAGCCGCAAACTACCATCCACCCCCGCTACAACATCCATAACTACCATCCACCCTGGTACAACAGCCCTAACTACCATCCACCCCGGTACAACAGCCGCAACTACCATCCACCCCGCTACAACAGCCCTAACTACCATCCACCCGATACAACAGCCCTAACTACCACCCACACCCGGTACAACAGCCCTAACTACCATCCACCCCGGTACAACAGCCCTAACTACCATCCACCCCGCTACAACAGCCCTAACTACCATCCACCCCGGTACAACAGCCCTAACTACCATCCACCCCGATACAACAGCCCTAACTACCATCCACCCTGGTACAACAGCCCTAACTACCATCCACCCTGGTACAACAGCCCTAACTACCATCCACCCGGTACAACAGCCCTAACTACCATCCACCCCTGGTACAACAGCCCTAACTACCATCCACCCCGGTACAAACAGCCCTAACTACCATCCACCCCGCTACAACAGCCCTAACTACAACAGCCTAACTACCATCCACCCCGGTACAACAGCCCTAACTACCATCCACCCCGCTACAACAGCCCTAACTACCATCCAGCCCGATACAACAGCCCCGACTACCATCCACCCCGGTACAACAACCCTAACTACCATCCACCCTGGTACAACAGCCCTAACTACCATCCACCCTGGTACAAACAACCCTAACTACCATCCCCCGGTACAACAGCCCTAACTACCATCCACCCTGGTACAACAGCCCTAACTACTACCACCACCCCGGTACAACAGCCCTAACTACCATCCACCCTGGTACAACAGCCCTAACTACCATCCACCCCGCTACAACAGCCCTAACTACCATCCAGCCCGATACAACAGCCCCGACTACCATCCACCCCGGTACAACAACCCTAACTACCATCCACCCTGGTACAACAGCCCTAACTACCATCCACCCCCGGTACAAGAGCCCAAACTACCATGCACTAGGTATATTGACGAAGATCTGTGCCTATTCCAATACACAGACCAAATTACACAAACAACGCTTCAGCTGACATCAGCCACATGTCAGAACAATGCAGGCACCCATGTCACCACGCGGCATTTCAGCAAGCGCAACCACTCCCTTCAATACATGTATTGAATGCCCATTGCAAACAGTACATAGACTGTGACACTCATAGAGATCTCATTGAAAAAAATTCTGGATTCATAAGCTGCTAAGCATCCACAAGGTCTGAAAAAATGTAACTAATCATTTGTTACACTTGTGGAATACCCTTCCATATGATAGCCATCGGATGTTCCTCTGTTTATCTATGTATTTATTTATCTATCTACCTATCTAGATATAGATGTAGAGAGATACAGATAGATGTGTGTGTGTGTGTGTGCGTGTGTTGTGTGTGTGTGTGTGTGTGTGTGTGTGTGTGTGTGTGGTGTGTGTGTGTGTGTGTGTGTACGCATTCCCCATTTCCCTCTTTCATCATCCTTTAGCCACTCAAGACCTGAAGCAAAGAAAGCAACAATATTTTCAGGCATCAGAGAGAGAGAGAGAGAGGATGGAGAGAGAGAGGAGAGAGAGAGAGAGAGAGAGACAGACGGACAGACAGACGGACAGACAGACAGACGGACGGACGGACAGAGGCAGACAATAGAGAGACAGTAAGGGATAGAGAGACAGAGACAGAGAGACAGAGTGAGAGGCACAGAGAGAGAGAGAGAGAGAGAGAGAGAGAGAGAGAGAGAGAGAGAGAGAGAGAGAGAGAGAGAGAGAGAGGAGAGATGGCAGGGAGGCAGGAGAGGGGACATGGAGACAGAAATACTTCCTGACGTCAACGGCTGACTTCCAGCGACATTTCCTCCTCGGAACCAGGCACTTAAGTCCTCCTGTGAGACTGCCATTTGCTCTCCCAGCCCCTAAGAGATTTTCTGCCCTTCTTGTTAAACTCGTCAGCTCACACGCCTGGCGGCCCTGACGAGGACGTGCTTGGAGTGATAAGATGCCATGGGGAAAACCCTCCCTTTCCTTGAAGCTACTTGGCGAAGCAGAGTCCAGTCACCCGCGCTAAAGGATAGCTGTTCCCAGACAACGTACATCTTCGACTGTCTGTGTCATTCTCATCATCATTGACATCAGTGTGAATGGGAGTTCTAGCATTAAAATAGCGCTTCAATGTAGCTATGAACAATCCATAAACATGGATGCGAATACCTGAACATGATTACGATACTCAAGCTTGTGGCTAGAGTCATTCTGAAATGAAACAGGCGTGCCAAACCTCCAGATGTTTCCACAGTTCCAACTCTGAATTCAACACAAGGTAAACTGACAGAGCTGTAAAAGAGGATAGCATAGGGGAATGTCATGAAACTATCGATGTTTGGTATGAAGGTCAAAATGTCTTCTTGGTGCTGGAAGATGGTCTCTGTTATACAGAAGCCTTACAGATAACAGTAGTACACATCTGCTCATTCTCCGGAGAATAAACCCTCACTGAGATAAACCACGCACTGCCTGTGTTTCACAAGGCTACTGAAGCAGGGCAGTTTGTCGTGGGGACACTGGCACGATTACTTTCCCAGTTTTACTAGTTAAATGTTATCAGATATTTCTAAGTATTGTAAGTCTTGTGACCTTTATCAAAAGGCACTCTGAGAGCACAAAACCCTGTGACACTTCGGAAAATGCCTATGACAGACAGGCAAACTGCGACAGACAGGCAAATAGTGACAGGCAGGGCAAAAAAGTGACAGACAGGCAAATACTGGCAGACAGGCAAATAGTGGCAGACAGGCAGATAGTGGCAGACAGGCAAAAAGTGACAGGCAAAAAAGTGACAGGCAAAAAGTGACATACAGGTGTATAGTGGCAAAAAGGCAAATAGGTTCAGACAGACGAATAGTGACAAACAGGCAAATAGTGAGTGACAGACAGGCAAATAGTGACAGACAGGCAAATAGTGGCAAGTATGCAAACAGTGACAGACAGGCAAAAATTCCCCCCACCCCCCACCCCACACACACACACACACACACACGCGTGCGCGCGCGTACGCACGCACGCACGCACGCAACGCACACACACCACACACACACACACACACACACGCACACCACACACACACACACACACACACACACACACACACACACAGTCTGCACCTCGATATTTCGTTTACTCTCGCTCTTTGCCACCTAAAACAATTGTATGAGACTTCTTTATATGTGACTCCTGTGCTCTCAACCATGTGGTTGCAATTCATTACAGGAAGGGGAAAGAGGGAGATAATGGGGGTGGGTTAGGACAGAGAGCTCCAGATGGAACGTGCTTCCCGTGCAGTCGATAACAAGATTATGTCATTACTGTTACGTCGCTTTCTGCAGGCTAAGCGTCCATTCGCTGTCAGATGGGCAAACTGAAAGCAACGGGCAGGAGTTTGTTTTTACTCTCTCGTATTGTTTTTGCTTCTCTCCTCTCTCTCTCTCTCATCTCTCTCTCTCTCTCTCTCTCTCTCCCTCACCCTCTCTCTCTCTCTCTCTCTCTCTCTCTCTCTCCGTATTTTGAAATTCATTGCCCATGGCATCCGCAAACCAAACTACCATAACACGTTTTTGCTGTTTTCTTGTACAAAGCATATAGGATTATAAGTATAGTATGCGTTAAGGATTAATCGTTGTGCACTGTTTCATTGTTTAGTTTTGTCGTTTTTTTAACCTGTTGTACCTTTGGGGGATATTTGATTGATTTTGTTTCCTGTGTCTTTTTTCGAAAACATCTGTTCACAATACCCCCTTTCATTTTGGGCCATGGCCTGTATGACTAAAATCCTCTCTCTCTCTCTCTCTCTCTCTCTTCTACCTCCTCCCTCTTCTTTCTCTCCTCTATCCTCTCTCTCTATCTCTCTCTCCTCTCTCCTGTCTGTCTGTCTGTCTCTGTCTCTCTCCTCCTCCCTCTCTCTCTCCCTCTCCTCTCTCCTCCTCTCTCATCCTCTCCTCGTTCTCTCTCTCTTCTCCTCTCCTTCTCTTCTCCTCTGTCTTTGTGTCGTCTATGTCGTCTGTCCTTGTCAATCTCACACATGTGTTGGTACAATGGTTGGTCATTGTGCTAATTTAAGAAATCCACGGTGGGCCGTCCATAGAAGGCAATACGTTCCCCTTGGCTACTGCATCTGAGTGCTGAACAGAACCTACGTTCCAACTTTGAGGACGAGTAATATCTGATTCAGACAGCGTTAATGGAAACACGTGCAATATACGTAGCTAGGGCAATGGACCTCGATAGGAAGATAACACGATAAACTGGGACTGCCAGCTAGTCTGGAAGGCACAGCTGATGCCCAGGTTGAGATCAAATTATCAAAGAACAATTCGAGAGATTAGGATTGCAGGCCTGTAACTATCAAAAAAAACGGGAAAAAAGTTACAGATGAGAGAGAGATAGAGGGATAGCGAGAGAGAGAGAGAGAGAGAGAGAGAGAGACAGAGAGACAGAGAGATCTGAACTCTGAAATTTTCACTTATAAAGCCACCGACCTGTATGCAATGAGTACACGTTACTGAGACTGTAAAACTAAAATGGTTCGGATCATCAGAAAAAAGGAAAGAGAGAGAGAGATCGAGAGAGGAGCGTAGAGAGCGCAGAGGAGAGAGAGGAGAGAGAGAGGAGAGAGAGAGATCGAGAGAAACAGAAACACCCACAAGCAAACAATTACAAGTGAAATAAATTCAAGGAAACAAAGCAAAATAACAAAAGTATTTTCCACCTGCCTTTGAAACCAATCAGAACACATATTCATATATCTAGTTTCCGTTCATAATTCATATTTAGTTTGTCCGTGCATAAAATGTATACATTGTCTATGTCTAAATATCATTTCATGTTTTCAGACTGCATCAAATAAGCTAAACAATCAGCCATTTAGATAGGAATAGAATCTTAATAATGTTTTTGTTGTTGTTGTTGTTGGTTGTTGTTGTTGTTTTTTTTTCTTTCTCGCAAAAACAGGGGTACTTTAGACATTCAAACAAGAAACGAAATTCGTTTTCAATCTCATTACAAAATGGCAGATTTTTGGTGGTTCGTCCATATTGTATTAATTTCAATCCTATAAACCAACACATCGGAAAGAGGAGAGAGGATGGAGAGAGAGGAGAGAGAGAGAGATGAGGAGGAAGAGACAGAGGAAGACGAGAGAGAGAGGAGATTAATAATAAGGAGATTAAAAGAAAGAAAAAAGACAAAAAATAGATTAAAAAAAAAAGACATGGAGAAGAAAAAAAAAGAAAAAAAAAAAAAAAAGAAAGGGGAAAGAGACGAAATGGAAAGAGAAGAAAGACGGGAAGAGAGGAGAGAGAGAGGAAAGAGAGAGAAGGAAGAGAAAAAGAGCGCAAGCAG
>JADBJO010034014.1:2500-13964 GCA_016801955.1 Conus betulinus
GTTAAATCTAGGTTTACGTCAGGCGAGGACATTTCTCAGACATTGTCCTCGCTAAAATATTCAGAATGAGCACCTGCGTTTTTTAATGTTGGCGAGATCTGTGTGGAAAGCGGTGGCATCAACAGTGGTACAGCTGGCTGACAGGAGTTGAGTATTTCGCGTATCTCAGGGCAGGGCAGGCTATGGAAAATGGCCTAAGCGTCAAAAGTTGTCAAAACTACTGTTCTCATGATCTGCCCCTGGCACAGCTCGCGCAGCAGATCGAAAGACTCGTAAGGTATCAAATTCTCTGCTTCCTGCAATTTAGATGACCTGTGATCAGTGACAATTACGTGTGATCAGTTTGATGCCATTTCCATATTTAAAAAGGTGTTTGACAGACAGAATATTGTTGTGGTATGGGCGTTTTTTCTGCTCCTTCCATTGCAGATGACCGGTAATCAGCAACAATGACCAGCTTTCATTGTAATGTAAATTTAATTTTTTCTCTATTTGATTCCATATTATTGTGTGATGAGCATTTTTTTTTTCTAGATGACCTGTGGTCACTTTGATGCAGTATCTATCTATCTATCTATATCTCTCTATATATACATTTTCTTTATATGTACGTCTCCTCTTAATATGATGTAGGTCAAAACAGGTTGTATAGATTCTGTATCAAAGAGATCATGAACACCGCTGAACTGACCATGTACAGTAAAACCTGGTTAACTGAAAGACCCTTTCAACCACCCGTGGAGTTTCAATTATCCGAATTTAAGATTATGCGCGTGTGTTGAGTTCATCTACATTTTTGCGCAATCTAAAACGAACTCAAAATAAACCTAACAAATTGAAATTTACTGAGCAAGTCAAGGAGTAGTCCCAAAGAATTTCAATTAAGTGGGCTTTGTTGCCGCATTGGCATTACTAGGAACCAGAGAGAGAGAGAGAGAGAGAGAGAGAGAGAGACAGAGAGAGAGAGCGTGGATGTGGGGTGGGTAGGGGGAAGGGGGGGAGGGGGGCAGAGTGGAAGAGTGTAAGTAAGACATTAAGTCGCCGTGCCGGGGGAAATGGATTATACGTTGACTTGTGCGTAGACTTATCCATCGGTCGGAAAACTCGACTTTTCAGAAAATAATGTTGTCAACTTATCCATTATTCTGACATCTCGACTGTTCAGAAAAAATATCGATTTGTCGGTCAGATGACTTATACAGTCGAGTCCACATAAATCGACCTCCACATTAATTTACCCAAAGGCTTGGTTCTATTTACAAGCCTCCTTTATCTCTGTAAAAGAATCACATACATCGCTCTTGGATAAATCAACACTGGATAAATCGATCCTATAAACGTAAACTCTTCTTCTTCCATAAGCACACACTCATTACACACACACACACACACACATGCGCGCGCGTGCGCGCACGCACGCACGCGCGCGCACACGCACACACACACACACACACACACACCATGATCATTTTTTGTACTCCCAGTTCCTATAGAATAGGGCGCACTTTAGAATGGGAACGAAGAAATGCTGTCTGTGTGTCTGTGTGTCTGTCTGTCTGTCGGCCTGTGTGTGTCTGTGTGCCTGTAGTCAAAATGTGTTTCACTCGCTCCAGACAAAACTACCAGGCCGATCTTTCTGAAAATTTGTAGGTATGTTCACTATGGATCAAGAATGATGCCCGATACTTTAGTTTACCGTTATAGCCGTTACTAACAGCTGTAACAGCCTGTAACGGTTTTTCTTCTTTATGGAATATCTCCGAAAGTACTTGACCGATCTTTGTGAAAATAAGCAGGTATAAACATTATGGGTCACGGATGATGCCCGATGTTTTAGTTTACCTCGTTATAGCCGTTACTAACGCCTGTAACAGCCTGTAACGGTTTTTCTTCTTTATGGAATATCTCAAAAAGTACTTGGCCGATCTTTGTGAAAATTAGCAGGTATGTCCATTGTGGTTCACGGATAATGCCGATGTTTTAGTTTACCCTTGTAGCCGTTACTAACGGCTGTAACGGCCTGTAATGGTTTTTCCTCCGAAAGTACCTGGCCGATCTTTGTAAAAATTAGCAGGTATGTTCATTATGGGTCACGGATGATGCCCGATGTTTTACTTTACCGTTATATCCGTTACTAACGGCTGTAACGGCCTGTGACGTTTTTTCTTCTTCATGGAATATCTCAGAAAGTACTTGGCCGATCTTTCTGAAAATTTGTAGGTACGTTCATTATGGGTCACGGATGATTCCCAATGTTTTAGTTTTGCCGTTATAGCCGTTACTACTGTAACGGCCTGTAACGGTTTTTTCTTCTTATGGAATATCTCCGAAAGTACTTGGGCGATCTTTGTGAAACTTAGCAGGTATGTTCACTATGGGTTACGGATGATGATGTCCGATGTTCTAGTTTACCGTGATAGCCGTTACTAACGGCTATACCGGCCTGTAACAGTTTTTCTTCTATATGGGATATCTCAGAAAGCACTTTGTCGATCTTTCTGAAACTTTGTATGTATGTTTATTATGGGTCATGAATGATGTCCAGTGTTTTAGTTTACCGATATAGCCGCCGTTACTAGCGGCTGTAACGGTTTTTTCTTCTTCATGGAATATCTCAGAAAGTACCAGGCCGATCTTTGTGAAAAATTAGCAGGTATGTTCATTATGGGTCACGGATGATGTCCGATGTTTAGTTTACCACGTTATAGCCGTTACTAACGGCTGTAACGGCATGTAACGGTTTTTCTTCTTTATGGAATATCTCAGAAAGTACTCGGCCGATCTTTCGGAAACTTTGTAGGTATATTCATTATGGGTCACGAATGATGCCCGATGTTTTAGTTTACCCTTATAGCTGTTACTAACGGCCTGTAACAGTTTTTCTTCTTCATAGGATATCTCCGAAAGTACTCGGCCGATCTTTCTGAACATTAGCAGGTATGTTCATTATGGGTCACGGATGATGCCCTATGGTTTAGTTTGCCGTTATAGCCGTTATTGACGGCTGTAACGGCCTGTAACGATTTTTTCTTCTTTATGGGATATCTCCGAAAGTACTTGGCCGATCTTTGTGAAACTTAGCAGGTACGTTCACTGTGGGTCACGGATGATGCCCGATGATTTAGTTTACCGTTATAGCCGTTATAACGGCTATAACGGCCCATAACAGTTTTTTCTTCTTTATGGAATATATCAGAAATGACTTTGTCGATCTTTCTGAAAATTTGTAGGTATGTTCATTATGGGTCACGGATGATACCCGATGTTTTAGTTTACCGTTATAACCGTTACTAATGGCTATAACGGCTCATAACTGTTTTTCTCCTTTATGGAATATCTCAGACAGTACTTGGCCGATCCTTTTGAAAATTTGTAGGTATGTTCATTAGAGGCGACGGATGATGCCCGATGTTTTAGTTTACCGTTATAGCTGGTACTAACGGCTGTAATGGCCCATAACGGTTTTTTCTTTTTATGAAACGTCTCAGAAAGTACGTGGCCGAGCTTTGTGAAAATTAGCAGTTATGTTCATTGTGGGTCACGGATCATTCCCGACATTTTACTTTACCGTTATGGCCGTTACTAACGGCTATAACAACCCATAAAGGTAAAAGGGCATATCGTTGATGGTGAACTCCTATTCAGGTAAACCAGGTAATCAGGTGTGTGTGTGTGTGTGTGTGTGTGTGTGTGTGTGTGTGTGTGTGTATATATATATATATATATATATATATATATATATAGATATATATATAGATAGAGAGAGAGAGAGAGAGAGAGAGAGATTTGAGTGTGTGTGTGTGTGTGTGTGTGTGCGTGTGTGTGTGTGTGTGTGTGTGTGTGTTCATTCAATCATTCACAGCGTGCTTGATGCCTGACAGTGCTTTTGCAGTTGTTGCCTCGCAGTGCTTGACTGAAAGTTTTAAATAAAAACAACCATGGAAAAAAAGAATTCTGTAATATTTGTCTAAAAGAGCTTCCTTCCCGTAAGTCTCAAAATCGGCATTGAAATTCAACAACTCAAATTAGATAACAGAAATATATTTAGATGTATTTCATGTGGTGTAGAGCCCAAAGGCCTTTTCTTGCAAAGAATCCACATTTTCTTTAACTGAGAAATAAACACCAGTTGTTTTAGTTTTTCTGTCAGTTCGTGCTCATTTAATTTACATCAGAGAAGGTTTATGCATTTGAAATGGGTCCGCAAACCTCTAGCAATTGTCAGTAACACAGCACACATTCATCAGCGAATAACACACACACACACACACACACACACACACACACACACACAGAGAGAGAGAGAGAGAGAGAGAGGGTATAATGTGAAAGTATGAGTGCTAAGTGCATGATTATGAATGTCAGTGTGTGTGTGTGTGTGTGTATATAATATAACTATATATAACTATAATGATGGAAGAATTGTTAACCTACTCTTGTTTTCCCCCACTACTTAATTGTTTTGCATTATATTGTTTGGTCAATCAGTGGGCGATTGCATCTCTTAGGAGATGCAAGTAAAGGTTGTTCTGCTCAATTCTCAGCCGCTGACAATGCTTGAGTTATTGAAAAGCAGAGTGATCACCCAGACTGTTCCATTTTTTTTTTTAATCTCCCTTGCATCCTTAAATGGATCCTCAAGCATAGGCTCAAAGATTATCCCCTACATTTTATACTGTTTGCTTAATTTTTTTTAAAAAATTTTCAGCAACTTTTTACCTCTCCATACTTTCGTTTTATTTTATTCTACTACCTTTCGCTGGCTGCTTTGGGAGTGCTGCTGGATTCTTCTTTTGACCCTTGGTGGTGACAACACCACAGAATTACGGACTGTTGTGTGTCTCTATATAATGCAAAGTGAACAAACCCGCAATGTGTCTTTCTCTGATAAGTTACAATCCAGCAGACAGACAGATGTGCTAGAAATAGACGATACAGATACATATATCTGCCTGTTGAGAAGATACATATACGATTGATGATCGTTTTACCTGTTAATTAACAATACACGTTTTCTAAAACAAACATTGTACTCCCATTTTTTTTTTAAATTTTCAAATTTTTGTCAAATCATTAGTGTAATGATGGAAAAACTGTTTTAAACTACACTAGTTTTTCTTCTGCTACTAAAAACGGTTCAGCACTACATACTGTACAATTAACCGTATGTGTAAGTTTCTAACAACTGAACCACCTAACCTATCAAACATTATCTTTCTTCACGAGAACAAATCTATACAATTGTAATGGATTAGCTATAGACAGAAGACACTATATTTATGGTATTAATACTATACTGTGCACATAAACAAACGCATATGTTTTTCGCTGAAAATATTAAGGATCATTTAGCCAGAAACATGCTCAAACTCTCAACAGCTTTCCCCGGGTTAAAAACCAGATTGCTCGTCAGGCGAGGACATATCTCACACACTGTTCTCTGTTGCATATACAGGATGTATACCTGCGTTGTTTTAAAAACTAACAAAATCTGTGTGGAAGCAGTGTATATCTACACAGTTGGCTAACAGGAGTTAAGTATTTCGCGTATCTCACACGTCAGGTTATGGGAAAATAGCGCAAGGATCAAAAGCTGCCACAGTAAGTTTTTTTTTCATGACCTCCCACAGCTCGCGCAGATCAAACGACTCGTAACGTATGAATCCCTGTGCTTCTTGCAGTTATCTAGGTCAGTGGCAATGAGTAGTGATTAGTTTTATGCCAATTCCATATTTAAAAAGATGCTGGACAGTGAGAATATTGTTGTGGTGTGGGCGTTTCCTTCCATTGCACATGACCGGTAATCAGCAAGAATGACCCAGTTTTCATTGTAATGTAATAGTTGTATGTTTTCTCTAATCGATTGCTTATTTGTGTTATGAGCATTTTTTTTTTTCTAGATGACCTGTAGTCACTTTGATGCCGTATCTATCAAAACGCGCGCGCGCACACACACACACACACATACATACATACATGTGCCAGTCTTGAATAAAAGTTGCACTGTGTTAGGTTTCCTTATGGGAGCAAAAACTACCCCACTTGTTTACTGTTTAATGTTTACTGTTTCCCTGCCTCATTATATTTCCAATTTCATTTTGTAATGATCAAAAGAAAATTGAAAAGTGCTTGTGGACGAACTGAATGCGTCTCTCATGCCTGTCATATTGTAAAATGGCTTGTAAAGGCGTACGTGTCCTTGCCGTCCTGCTACTACTTAGCTGTACAATCACTTTCAGTTTGACTCCTCTCTCAGTAAAGTCAGACAACATGTCACGAAGTTCCCGTGAAAAATCCCTGGATGGAAAAACAATGGTAGCGCGCTGGAAATACGCTCCATATTTTTTAACCATACTGCTGTCCTGTGGACCTAGGAAGCTGACGTCCACCAATTCGCCGTTATTCGTAGCAGGAAGCTGAATGAAGACGTCAGTCCACACAGAGGGGCACTGCATGAAGGAAGACAGCCTTGAACAGGTGCGCGCCAGGCGACCTCGGTCAGGGACTGGCAGCATCTTGAACAGGTTCACCAACACCACGTCTGGTAAGTCGACAAGGTTGAGCTGCCCATAGTGGTCGTCTCCCTTGGCAGCAGCAGCTGGGCTTCTCTTGCTGGGTGGAGGTGGATTCTGCAGAAGAGTTGAGCTTTGGTTGACAATTGATCCATTCTGCTTGTGACCTGAGAAACAGACATCACCGATTGTCCAAGACATACTGTGTGATGCTCATAGAGAATACACGACTAGGTAAATGAGGCAACAGAGCCCAATGTACACAAGTCTGCCATGACCAAATCCTTAAGGGCCTCTAGACAACATGACATTATACTCACCTCTACGCTACCTTAGTGAAGTGAAGAAAATTAATTCAACAATGAAATCTACACACCTCTCTCTTGGCCAAATAAGGGATGACAAAATTGATATGACACTACAGAAACATCCTTCTGTTATCAAAATGACTGGAATAAAACAAACAGGGACAGGAATATCCAAAAGCAATTTTGCATAATCCTCTCTAGTTCTATATCTTACGCTAGATTCACTAAGAACCTGAGGTCGTTGTGTCTTAGAGAGGACACTCCTTTGTTCCACCACTGCTCTCCTATTATTTCAGGTAGTTATGTTCACTGTTGATAACTTAAAGGCACACGCGTGTGTGCGTGCGTACGTGCACGAGCGTGGGTATGCACGTGCACACGCGTGTGCGTGCGTGTGTGCGTGCGTGTGTATGTATGTATGTGTGTGCGGGAGCGCGCACGCATGTGCGTATCGTTATCTACAGAGAGAGAGAGAGAGAGAGAGAGAGAGAGAGAGAGAGAGAGAGAGAGAGAGAGAAGGTTGATGAACTAGAATAATTCAAATGAAATTCTCTACTTTCTCTCTATTCTGTACGAATTGTAAAGGGCATGATTCTGTCCAATTTTTGAGAGGAGAGAGTTTGCAGGAGTTAATTCCTCAATGTGGGATGGGACCTATTTAAAAACATTTCACAAATAGGGGAACCATCAGCGAGGGAGTTGACCCAAATGCAGCTTCACCTAATGGATGGGATAGCAGTGAGGGGTAGCTTAGCTGGTGGTTTGGAATATCAATTATTAAGATGTCTGGAGACTGTGGTCAGACGACAAACATTCTGGTTACGGCTGGTTTGGGCAGACTGGTTTAGAACTTGGTTAATTAGAGGCTGGGGAGTCAGCAACTGGACTTCTGCAATGCCGTAATCGGTGTTACTTTTGCTGGGGAGGGCTTGGGCCTCCCTTTGACCATGGCTGATCTCGATGGATCGGTCTGGGAGACCAATTAGAGGCCAAGGTGAGAGTCCTGGGAGTTCATGACGCCGATGTTGGTGTTGTCTTTGCTGAGTAAGGCTTGAGTCTTAAAAGAGGTAAATTACTCCAGGTGGAAGTCGTTGGCGATGGAGTTGACGCATGTCAGATTTTGCCTTAGACACAGGGTCTGAAGGTCTGTCCTGATGCCCCCCTCCGCCATTCCAGATCCAGCCACTTACATGATGGACTGCCCATTGTTTGTCGGGCCGTGTGGGGTAAAATGTCAGTTCCAGGTTTGGAGACAATTACGGCAGCCCGGCAGAGCCGGATCTGACATCATTTGGATTAAGTTCTTCAAATGGTTCCATTGTGACTCAGGCGTGGCGATGGCCACAAAGGGAGTGTCTGGAAAGATCTCTTTAAAAGAGGCTAGGAGGTTTGCAAAAACTACCAGCATCTTGGCTCTAAGGCCATTTCTTAACTGAACAGTGTGGTAAAGGCTGTGACGCTGATTCCGTTATTCACGTGTTCATGAATGCAAAAGTATGTTGATGGTTTCTGCCTGTAATTTGGCTTTGAGTTACCCAGAATGAGGGCAGATAGAGTACTATCATAGTGAAATGATACTAGAAGATGGAAATCAAAATTTCTGTTTTCACATTTTCTTGTTCACAATCCATTTCTTATTAACTAGAAATGTAAAATACGAAATTACCACCATTATTTATACAAGTAGCTTTGAAACTGAAGAGGGACTGGCATTCAATAAGTCTGAAACATGAAAACACCAATTCAGTATTATCACAGATTGTATTGTTAGTAACATACAAAGCGATGCCTTGCTGTCTTTTATTGTGATGGTGGATAAAGTTTAACGCGCACCCTGCAGGTTCCTGGTGTTCGAACACTAGACAAAGTGACTTGTGCACGTCGCTCTTAGCGGCTGGCAAGACGGACAGGGTTAAGTCACGGTGATCAAACCATGCGTCAGCTTGTTTAAAAGATTAAGATCCTGTCAGTGAAGGTCATTTTTGATGATTCGTGTCTCTCTGGGTTGCTACCTATCCACAAAACGAATGTTATACCTGTTTATTTGGATGTTTTATTATTTGAGCGACTGAACGGGTCGCAAGGTTATTTAGCTGTTTAATTATGAAGATATTACTTGGATGTTGTTCAGTTGTTTGTGCGTTCATGTGGTTCATGTGTGTGCAAGTAGCCATCGGTCAGTCTGTTTGCTTATTTGTTTCTAGCATCGGTTGTTTGTGAGCGTTTATTTGTTCATCAGATTTGCTTATTTGTTTCTAGCATCGGTTTGTTTGTGAGCGTTTATTTGTTCATTATATGTACACGCCTGGGTCCATTGCAGGGCTGAAAAACAACAGCCATTGATGGGCCAGAGTATAACGGTGAAACCTGAGGAGCAGTAGCACTGTCCTGAGGTGGGTGTGTCTAGAGTAAGAAGAAAAATAGATCTAGTTGGCTGGTTGATGTGCGATGTGTGATTTTAAAAGAATTGATCAAATATGTGGATACCACGCAGATGAGTGGTGGTTTCCAGTTTTCTGACTATTTTTTCATACAACTGTGTAACTGCTATACGGTCCAGGTGATGCCTTGCTGTGGAAAATTGGCCATTCATTTATTTCATTCATTGTTCGTAACTCCTGCCGTTTGCAACGGGGAGTCTCTTTTGTGTGTGTGTTTATATCCGTTTTCTTGACAACACTGTTACCCACTATACCTTTATCATCCTTGTTTTTTGACTGTTCGTATCTCCTGCCGTTCGCCATGGGGAGCCCACTTTGCTAATATTATGATTATAATACAATTGTGTTGTTGATAGCAAAGATACATTTTTTACCTCCTATCTTTCGCAACAGGGAGGCCCTTTTGTGTATTTTTGCTGTAAATCATTGCACCTACATTTTGATAATGTTCATGTGCTGCAGGGTCTGTGTTTAGCTGTTCTTTGATATTGTTTTAATGTTTGATTTCATGATTTCACTATGAACGTTTGATACTTTGCCTTGGCTCAGTTGAATGGTTTGTTTTATGAATGTTTGATCTCATCCCTACTTTGAACCTGTGTTGAATGCGCTTTATCAAACTATTCCTCACGTTGAATGATTATGTTTTTCAACATATGTATTCTTTTACTTATTTTTTTTATTATTTTTTCTTGACTGTCCCATCTTTTGTGCCATCTCAGTGGCATTGCACACACGCCGCTCATTCCGACATCCTGTCCACAGCCACAGCCCGGTCAGTCCCCACCGCAGCCCCTACACCGGCAATCCACAGGGAGCAGTCGGTGTCAAGTCGTCAAGAGGCAACCAACCGAAGAAGACACTGCACTGCTGCCACGTCACTTCAGTGATGTTCACTGGCGCCTGTTTCTGATCTAACATACGCAGGACACCACCTACTAAGCTCCCCTCATGACGACAATAATGTTTAGTCGTGGAGCCGGCATGTGTGAGCTCTCCCCTCTCCCTCCGAGACGGGCGCCACCACGTCCGTCCACGACAGCCCCCAATGGGACTCGCAAATACCGGTGACCCCCGACGAAACTAAACCAAGTCCAGAGACGTGGAGAGGACACCAAAACTGAGATCACCATGAGAGCAGGGCATGAAGGGCCATAGAATTTGAGACTTTTTTATATGCTGACTCGATGAGAATGAGGATGATCAAAGATGATGCTAGGGATTTTCCATTCCGGTCTGAGACTGCATGACAGGGACTGTACTCTACGCTTCCTTTCATAGGATATCCCGGCGTCAACCAGGCTGCGAGACATGTACACCTACGCGAGGCAGGAATGCCGTCTGAACACCTTCCGCATGCGCTGCCTCAAACGCATTCTGGGCATCACCGGCAGGACCGAGTACGGCACAGCGACATCCTGGCCAGGGCTGGAATCCCAAGCATGTTCGCCATGCTGAGTCAGAGACGTCGACGCTGGCTCGGGCACGTAAGGCACATGGAAGATGGGCGTATTCCCAAGGACCTACTCTACAGCCAACTTGCCACTGGTACCAGACGCACAGGACGCCCAACTCTCAGGTTCAAGGATGTGTGCAAACGTGACATGAAAGTGTGCAACATTGACCCTGATGCCTGGGGAAACAGCTGCCGACGACCGTGACTGCTGGCGTCAAATGGTGCAGAGAGGAATCAGACAAGTGGAGGAGGAGAGAACCCAGCAGAGCAGCAGAGAAAACGAGCACGCCGCAAACAGCGAGCAGCCTCTGCTTCTTTCCCAGTCGTCTGCTTCGTCTGCACCAACTGCAAACAGAGACTGTCACTCCAGAATTGGGTTGCACAGCCACACCAGGCGCTGTTCACAAACCCTAGGAGAAACCTCGCTTGATGCATCAAGCATTGTCCTCCGGGACTGCATCTCTCAGAGACGCATGCATTATGTATGTAGATGAAACTTGACTGTGTGGTCCCAGTCTTCCCAGCTGAGCCTGTAGCAAACGCAACTCTGGGGCTCAGAACAGAAAAATCCCACATGACTCTGATGGGAATCGAACCACGACCTCCCAGCCGGGAGTCCGCGATGCTAACCACTTCACCATGGCGGCTGGTACATATGTATTCTAATAATACCTCATGTTTAGAATCACTATTTTGTTTTGTCTATCAGACAGAGGAGATGATCCACACGTGGACAGGGATGACGCA